>JABUQX010042509.1:0-15000 GCA_015478945.1 Trachelipus rathkii | reverse complement strand
TAGAATAGAAAAGCATTTAAATTGCAACCCCAAGAATTGCGAGTCTCTCAAATGGTTTTAGGAAAGGTAAATAATTTCACACAATTCTTTAGAAATTTACAGAGTATATTACTGAGTGCATTGAAACATTGAAGATATAGAGACAATAAGAAGTCACATGGGTATCGAGACTGTCCAAATCAACTAGAGTAAATAGACCCAATCACCCAACATGCTCATGTAAAACACACACACAATTATATTTGTAAGATGAAGATATTGTTTGACCCTCAGCATGATTTTAGAAAGGGTAGATCATGTCGGACAAACCTTTTAGAATTTTGTGAATACATTGACTCATCAAGTCATTATTGCTGAGAAGATCAAGATATGACTATTGTTTATATCATAGACTTTTTCAGCGAAGTCCTATATTGAAAGGTATCCCCAATAAGGGTATGCCAAGAGTTATTTAGCAAATGTGGTTAGGGTGTAAGTAGGTCAGTAACATGGCTGGATTAAAGACGTGGTTGGAATCTGAAACAATGTGTATAACTAAATGGCAATTTAGTGTATCATGGAAATAAGTATAGAAGAGTGGTAGTCCGGGTCCCAACCAAAGGTCATGGCGGAAGGTCACTATGGTAGTTTCTCCATTATATTTATAAATAAATGGATTAGACCACGGACTTGAAATTGCAAGGTTTCTAAGTTTGAGATGATACCAAAGTGGCTACTCAGTTAGGAATAGTGAAGGATTCATATAAAGATCAAAATGACTGATAAACTTTATTGGGTTGGGTCAGCATAAGTTGACATTAATGAATTTTTTTGATTAGTAAAGGAAGTGTAAGTTTCGGTACCTAGAGCTTACTCAAATAAATAGTTTTATTAAACATGATATGAAGGGGATTGGCTTGTGTTTGTGGATGGTGACCAAGAAAAAGATTAGGTGTGATAAGTGGACATTAGGCTAGGATCTCTAATTAAGGAACTTATTTTAGAGACAAGTTTAAAAAGCCACATGGGCCTATCGAGGACTGTCCCAGTCAACCCACTTACCCAAACATGCGTATGCAAATACCACCAAAGCACCTAGGGCTTGTCTCAAATTGTTGTAAATTACTAAAATCCACCAAATTGGTGTCTTTAGCACAAACTATACATATATGAAAGATACACCAAACCATCTCCTACATGCTCTCTTTTAATAACTAAGTTATAAAGTTGAAGGAAAGATCCTTCAAGCTGTCTCCCTAGCAATCTTAACCAATATATTAATTCTATATGGATACCAACCCATCCATGAAAACGAATTCTAACCGTTTCTCTATTAATAAGTATTGCATCAGTTTGTCACACTCAACAACCTCCATTGGCAAACTATTCAAATTACAACCTATTATCTATTGAATGCATGCTTTCTTTATCAAGATGGCATTGCTTCATTCTTAATTTTTCCTATATTAATATTGCCCACCATGGTCACCGTCCAGTTCTACTATAGAGAAAAAATTTATTGCGTACTCGTTATTATTATCAATCAGATACTGTATATGTATATTTTTTGACTAGACTGTGCTTTATTTATCATGTCCCACTCTTGGAAATCGCCTTCTCTACAGAAACATTCCTAACTCCTTCAGCCTTCTCCCATATCTATACCCTCACCCAGATATCATCCTGTTGCTCTACGTGCACCTTCTCTAGTATCTAAGTCTTTCTTTAAATAAGTTGGGCCCAATTGTTGCACGATACTCTAAATTACTGGTTCTTAAAAACTAATTAGCTATTATACAGTTTACTATTACTTCCTTAAGCCTTCTTGTACAACACTTGGATTTAAATATGCAGGCATCTTATTAGCTTATTTCTAGCTCAAAACATGTAAGCACTTTCAATATTTACTGCTTATAACACACCTAATCTTTTTCTTTGGTCCACAGACTCAGCCACCCTTTCATAATACGTAGTTAATAACTTTATTTGGTAATCAACTAGGTGGAGAAACCTTCCTACACATTTTCTTGTAAACTATTTAAAAAATTCATTTGCACAAACTTTATCTGCCACCATCCCTAAGAGTTTTATTTGTAGTGTTCATGATGTTCCGAATCGTTACTGCACCTCACTATTTCCTAAAACCTGTATGAATAAAATATAGCGTAATGGTCTCTACTATTGAGTTAAATATCTCTGAGCTATAGAACTTAGGGAAACCTGGATTTAAGCCATTTAATAATTGTCCCTGGATATTTCAATAAACTTACAGATATAATAGTATCAATGAGAGACTACTGAATAGTTGGCGCGCACCATCTGATATATACACTTGTGATCTCCAAACCACTCTATCAAATACATATTCCCAATGATGAACTATATCCTTACCGATTTAGTTCGCTTTATGCATCGATTTGTATTCTCAACTATTTCGCAATCCACTCTTTAATACGACCCATGTACATCGGATTTACACATGTATATCCATATTGCTCAATATTACGTTTTATTTTACATTTTCAGCCTATATGGTGGTGGTAATACCTTATCAAAGCTTTACTTAAAGTCTAAATTATACAGTATCAACCTCGAATTCCTGGTCAATGCAGTCAGATAACCTCGAATTAATACCGAAAATTCTAACAAAGGTTGTGTCTGATATGGGTAACCCTACCCTTTCTAATGTAACATCCTGTAAGCTTGGGAGTCATATCAATACCTTTTTATCTAATAAGTTACTCCTCATATTTATGATCATTTTTACGTAAATCTTTCCCAGAACCCTTATTATAAAACCATAAGATCGATATAACGCCTCAACTTGGTTCTCTATAATTTCCCAAATCTTCCTTTTACTTCTAAACTTTTTTAAATATAATATAGTGCACAATCATTTATCTTGTTTCTCCAGTCATCTGTAACCTCTCACCTATAATGTTATAGGAGTCTGATATCAAAAACTCAACAATTAACCATGTCGCCTTCACCATGCTTTCAATCGCTGATTATTACTACACCTCCTTCAGAATATCTTACATAATCCCATCTAGGATCCTGCAGGCTTTACCTGATCAAATAAATATTGTCTAAACTAAAACGTTTAATATCTTTAGTCGTCAAATTACAATTTCTTGTTATAGATACTATTTTATACTCATACAAGAACTTTAGTCTCCAAACTATTATCTAATCTTTCCTCTATAAGTAACACTGAATGAGGGGCCAATTAAATAAGCTCAATTGAATTACATGTAATGCACCATAATCTCATTATCTGAACCTCACTATTGTATTCTTTAACTTAATCAATTTTAGATTGGACCAATTGTTCCTATTCTTACTTTATTAATATTATTATTAAAAAAGCCTAAAAACTTCCTTCAGAGATTCTCTAATTACTATTTCCTTGCCTAAATTAATTTCTGCCTCGTTCTCTTTTCATGCCCTTCATATCTTAGTTGTGGATTCTGGTTAAGCTTAGTTTCTTATATGTTTCCTATAATTTATCTACATTAGATCCCTAATACACCCTTGAATATTTTAAAAACTATTTCTTAAGCTTTCATTAATTTTCATCTTCATTATCTCATCTATTCACACCAAAACAGGTTTTCTCTTTGCAACCCTAATGGGTTTATCTTTAAAAACATTAGATTAAAAACATTTATACAATTGTTAAATGTTTCCACATGATAAACAGTTATTGTTCTTTAAACTCTTTTATCCAGTCAGTTACTTTACTAAGCATGTCTCGAATAATTGGTAAAATCACCATTTCGTAAATGTATACATTCTTCTCTTCTTTTAACTTGATATCTGATTCGTTACTTGTCATCTTTCATAATTTATTATTTAAATCTAATTATATATGGTCACTGAGTTCCTAAAATATTTACCTCAACTCTTAACCTTCGGTCTCCTACACATACTTTTCATCGAATTAGTTAATATTTAAGTTCATAATAGTGCATTAGTAGTTTGTGGGTTCATAGATATCTTCATATCGCTCAAAAAGTTTCTAGGATTACAATTTAAAATACTGAACTACTATGTTTGTCTTCGAATTTAGAACAAGGAATCCCATTGAACGCCAGGAAAATTAAAATCACCCATTATGACATATACCTTTTTCTTTACTGTGACATGTTGTTTTATCTATTTATTTTTTACATTTTCTGAGTCTCATTCATTGACTCTGGGTCCAGAGGTGTTCTCCAATAAAATGCCCCTATAATTCTATATGATTTATTGAAAATAAGGATATCTACCCTACCGAGTTCAATTATTATCAATTGATTTAAGTTTTAAAGTCAGTCATTAATACAGATTGTAATATTAGCTTTTTTATATTAATTAAAGTTGCCACACCCCACCCTTCTTTCCTCTACGCGGGTAAAATAAAGTGAATAACCGTCTATTTCATTACTTCCTGACGGAGTCTCCAACTCAATTCTTAAACATTAACCATTGCTCAGTTTATGCAAACTAATGTCAAGACTTTCTCATTTATGGTATAACTAATCAGCTCATCTTTTTTTTATTTCTTAAGTGCTTATGAGCATTGTGTAAAGCATTGGATATCGAAAATGCTGGCTATTTTTTTTTGCATATCTTTCTAATTTTAGTATCTTTAGCCTTTATCAACACTAGTTTTAATTTATTATCACCACTATAACGTTTACCATTGCTATTATTTGTATCCCGATTTGTACCCATCACACCCCAACTTTATATTAGTATTTCTTGCTAAAACAAAGTCTCCAAACTGGTGCTGAAAAGGCCCCAACACCTTTACTGTATCTACAGTTGAACTCCATTCCGCTGCAAAAAGATCCCCATCCAGAAACTCTCTCCACACAATCCAAAAACCTAATTATTTTCTGAAACCAAACTCAAATTCCTATCCTTTCATTTACACCTAAAGCCCTACCTCCCCATTTCCTGACCTTGTGCAACCTTTAAAACCAGGTTATAAATCCCTCAAGGACAATCAACTGCACCTTTCTTCCACATGCTTTCATTCTCGTCAACTCCTATAATCTGCTTTAATTCTTTCTGAACCCTTTTTTTCTTATGTCCAATATTATATATATTTGTAACCCACATGCACAATCTACACATCTGATATCTAAACATTTGTAGAATCTTCAATCTCTCTCCTTCCTATCTCACTAATTATCATTTACTCTGGCACCTGGATAAATAACATACTCTCATTCGTTTCTTATTATTTTTCTTTTACTTTGAAAGTCCTATCTAGGTATCGATGTAGATCCATAGAAGCATACGAATTCAGCAATGTTATGCAGGTCTCCCTAGAAAATTAAACATATACCATGCACTACACTTGATCCCCATCCCCATTCATTCTGAGGAAGACAGTCAAACTGTACTTTGCAAAGAGTCCACGGCTGACTTTTTAGACTTATTCAAGTCCTCATCTTTATAAATATCTCTATTATTATATTCTAATTTCGATAATGTAACTCTATATATTTATCTGCAGAACCTATATTTAATACCTTATATCCATTTTCCCCTCAATCTTTCCTGCTTAGGTGATTCACTATATTCCATATATTACATACCCTACATTAATCTTCACTGCTCCCTCTCCCTCGCTACTCATGGTGCATCTCCACTACTTAACTTTTTTCTCATAACATCTCTTCCCTACCTTTCTCAACTCAAATATCTTCTTCTTTCAATTAACATTCATACTTCTTCACTCAGTCTTAGCAATCTGCCCTTCTACTTAACAATCATCTATATTCTACTTTTTGCATTCAAAACACACGTTAATAGGCAGCTTATTCTCACATTATTTCACCCTCTTACGCGACTTTACTCACCTACAGACATATTAAACACGAGCATACATACTTTATTATAGTAGTGTGCAACTAACCTATTAATTTTACCAACTACAGTTTACTATCACCAAAGCCTTAAAAGAAATAAACTACTCTCAATATAATGCTAAATGGTTAATAAATTGTTTAACTCAAGCTTTTATCTAGTCTTAAGCCATATGACGAAGGGATATATATAAAAAATTATAACGTAGATTGATATAACTATGCTAAGGCTGTTATTTGTGATAAACTTAATTTTAAATTTATTAAATATTATCAAAAAAGAATATATAAAATATAACAATTGTTAAATGATCTGTAGTTAAATACAGATATATTTATAACTTATTTATATATAAATTAATTCAAATTATTAACCTTTTATCAAAACATCACAGTACTACAGGTAAAAATCTCTTTAATCTAATACAATCTAGCTTAGATATATAGATTAACCTATCTCAAAACCCTGGTTACAATTACTATCCAAAATAACTTAGACTTATTGGCTTTCTAAGGTAAACTTAATTTAGTTTAAATTTACTTTATCAAATTTTTAAAATATAACAATTTAAATGTTGAAGACTTTTCTTAACCCCCACCAATAAATATAATACCCTATTATAATTCTCTTAAACAATCTTTCTGCAAGAAATAGCAAACAGAATGGGAAACCAATACCTTACTACTCTAGTACTAGCTCCTTATGTGTTAATCCTAATGTTGAAACACCTGATCTGAGTCCATTAAACTCAATCTAAATTAAATTAATAACTAGAAAATACACTCACAATAATAAATACACAAATTTCTAAAATACCCACAGATTGCACTACACAACACTAATTACTGTTACTTAAAAATTCACTTGCAAATTTACCACAGATTATAAAAGTAGATTTATAAAATGGGGAGTTCAAAAAAAATATTATACACAACCCTAACTTGCTGATAAGTTGGATGTTATATCTCTAGAACAACTATTCAACCTAAAACTACCCCACTACTATTAACGAACCAGAATTTAATAAATCACTCCATCAATGATAAATATTATTAATATATTTTCTAAAAAAACCCTACAGTTAGATACCACAATAATTTACTAATTATTGTTAACTATATTCACATTGGCAAATTACACAGATAGTGCAAAATGGAGAGCTCAAAAAGATTTAAACGCACCCTCACTCAATGGCCACAACCTTATTATAAGCAGGTAATTTAAAAAGTAGCCTAATCAGTGTTTGAAGCAAGAAATAAAGGTAATAAGATGCTGGGTATTAAAATCGCAATGTTGCTTTACAAAAGCAAGGAAGTTATGAAGATAAACTATTTATAAGCTCAGTATTAGGAAGTATTGTGACCAGTTTGGCCCCTTATTTAATAATAAAAACTAATAATTCGATAGAGAGAGTGCAACGTCGAGCAAGAAGGATGATTTCTGGGTTAGTTTGAGGTGTCAGAGCTATGAGGAGAAGGTCGAGGAGTTAGGAAGTTAGTTTTAAAACTGGGATAGAAAGGCTGATATCTAGAGTGGGGAACATGATAACAAGTCTACAAATATTTACACTTTTGATAATATAGAGACCAATAATATATTGTCATTTAAGTAGAGCTACGTAGGAGATATGCTATGATAAGAAAATTAGAAGAAAAGCATGTCAATCTTGATTAATAAGATATTAGGCATTCTTCTATGAGGTAATTTAGAGTCTTTAAATTTGGAATGGTTTGTACTAGGGTGTGATATCTAGTAGTTCACTTGCATATTACATTTAAAAAAGGTTGGACAGGTATTACTGTATATATGGATGGTGTCCATAAAGTCTGAACACAGGAAATTGATAAAGCCAAATGGCGTGAGATTTTTTTTTATAGCTATTTAGATTTATACGTAGTTATTAATTGTTCAGACTTGTGCATGTGTGCGTAACTTTAGTTTATTTTTAATAAGGTAAAGTATGTTGTGAGGATGGTTTGGGTTTTAGATATTCATCATAGCTTATCATTTTTTTATTTTTTACTAACTCAATTGGTTGATTTTTAGTTACAATAATTTGACAAGCCTAGGGTGCTTTGTTGATTTGCCTGAGCATGTTGTTTATTATGTGTTGACTGGGGACATTCTCTAATAGGCCATTGTAACTTCTTACTGTTCTATATTCTTAATCTGTAAAAATCTATTTACATTATCCATATAACTAGAATGCAGCCTCTAATAATGTGAGCTACTCAGAGGCCCACTAATTTTTTTTTATTAAAGAAAAGGTTTCCTAATATGGGAAATTTTTATAAATTTATGAGCATTGCTTTAGTATTTATTGTGTTTAAATTAAGTGAGTTAATTATCAGATTCTGACTCGTAAATATATCTCTCTGATATTTTCCTCTTTTCTCGCCCGCATAACGGTGTCCTAATATTCTTTGTATCTTTAGAAAAAAACCCTTATGTCGAAAAGTACTAGAACCAGTTTTCAAAACACCGTCTCAATCAATTTTTTATTTAATTATATATCAAATTGCGACTTCAACCAACGCAAAAAAAAATCTTGTGTCCATACGTAAAAAAGGCACAATGATTATGAATAAAGAATTAGACGAAAATATGTCGTTATATTATAATTATATCGTAAAAAATCCTATGTGTTATTATATTCCGAGTAAGTTGCTGATATATATCTATATATTTATATATAATATATATATAATATATATATATATATATATATTATATATTATATATTTCGATCAATGTATAGTGACTGTATTTACGGTTCAAGATCGTGAAGGAACAACAACTGGTTTCTTCTTGTGGTGTAAGAACGGGAACTTTAGAAAATGTGTGCTGTGCGAGTATTTTTATATGGCAACCGTTATGAAATGGGAAAAGGTTTTTTGTCTGATGTTATTAATAAGAACTATATTCTTAATCTTATTTCAAAAATAAATCCAATCACAATACTGGAAAAAAGTTCAAAAACATTCGGCGACTCGGAAATTCTTGATTGAAAAATCTATGCGAAGGAATGTAGGTCCTGTATTGCACAATCTTTAAGACTGAAGGGATCATCATTTCGCATTAACAAGCAACAATAGAAATGTGTCTAACAATTAAGAGTTTCCATGTATGTTATTGCATTTAGTGATATTATCTTTTTAAGTTATTGGTGGTTTCACTTTTGGGTAAAACGCGGGTTGATATAGTGATTAAGTAAAACCCACACCCCCTTCGGTACGGGGTCAGGGTTGACCCGGGTAGAAACTTTGGATTAACTCATATTTTAATTATATTCTTCATGTATAAATAATTTTCTTTTTGTTTTAGTTTTAATTATAATTATATTTCCCTTTTTTGAATATGGTAATTAAACCTTAAAAATTATGACATAGGATGTAATTATATTACGGTGTATGTATATATTATTGGATTTTGATACATCTATGTACGTGAAAAAAAATAAGGCCAAACTTTACATGTATTAGTTACGCGGAACTATAGTCTCCGGATGACCTAGGCAAGGTAATACCCCAAACTTTACTCTTAAGAAACCAATTACTTATTGTGACCGGGTCAGGTATAAGTTACTATTACAATAACTCATGATGAATCAATATAATTAATTAAAATTTTTTTTTTTTTTAACTATTGTTGCTAGTGCTACTTGTATTATATATTCTTTTTTTTTTTTACCCCACACATTCCAAACGAAATAAGCTTTCATACCCCGCCTCGATTGGCGTAAAACTCCATTTGTCTCCCAGTATATGGTGTTGGTGCTTGAAGTAATCGTAGGTATGTTGCGAGTTCGATTATCGGTCTTGTGTGCCAACTCAATGTCGCAATTGTGTTTACGCACAAAAAAAATATAGAAACTCTTTTTCCAAGTAGAAAAGGTAGTGAAGTTTAAGTTTTACATGCTTTTTTTTTTTACCCCAAAATTTATGAGATTCTTTTTTTATTATCACGTAAACCTCTCCACATTAATATAACATACCTTCAATTTATATAAATTAACAATTAAAATTAAGTCACAAACATACGAGAAATAAAAATATAAAATTACATTTACTAAACGACCGCACCTCACAACCAGTAATTATAGCGCGCGCGCGAGAAAACAAATTTTTCACAGTACCAGGTGTTGTTCAGGAAAAATGACTACAAAAAATATTTATTTCACGGAATTGTTTGATAGTTATCTATTATGAACTGTGAAAAATAACAATATAAGAAGAGAGAAGGTCCTTTGACATTTGGCGACCCGAAAAAAAACAGATGGGGTTATAATTTATGTGTGTCCGTGTGTATTTACTTTATTTTCTCTCCGAATTCGTGAGCCTTTGTAAACAGATTAAATTAAAAAGCCAAATATTACCCTGTTATACCCCGCCATTGTGGACCCGCGCGGGTAGTATGTAAATATAAGTATAGGTGTATGTTTTCTTTTATATATTATTTATATATATTAATTATTGATAAATATATATTACTATATTAGGTGGGATATATATTATTATATTAATAATATTATCAATAAATTTTTATTATTTTGTTAATATAGGTTTATTTATCCCATAATAAAAAATTTGCTCCCTAGGATACTACTATAGTGTAGGAATGGATATAAGACACTTACATCATAAATTAAACAGAAAAAACCAAATACATATTTTGAATCAGCGTATAAAAGCTAAATGATGTGAGCGCGGGAGAGTGCTACAACAACAAGAGATGTAGAAAAAAATAAAGTTAGACCGACAGTTTCTACTATTACATATTTGGATTCAGCGTACAAAAGCTTATTATGATGTAAAGAGTCGTGTTGGTGATTAAAAACAGTTAACTGATTATAACACACTAGAGATAAAAGAACCGCATAGAATTAACCAGAGGAGCGGGGGTCTCGTCGGCACTCTAGAACGTGTAGGACAGACGGGGGACGATAACCCCACCTCATGTCCCCACTCGGGCTCGATCCCCAGCACTAATGGAATTGATAATATTGTTTCCTTGAACATTCCATTTATACGGCGGGGCTTGGAAGCCCATTCGGACCCCGGGACAGGAGGGGCGGAGGCGAAGTCCCCCGTCGTCCACCCTGAGGCCGAGAGACCCCGACGCGCGGACTCCTGACTATCTATGGCGGTCTACTCTAGGGGGCTCATTTACGTCTTAGTCTTTAATTCATTAAAACGAGCGTTTACAATAGTAATTAAGGCTTTGTACGCCTGAATTCCAACAATATGTAATTACGTTTTTCCCGTAAAGTTTAATACTTTTCCGAGATAACTCTCCCTGGCCCACGCCTATTATATTTGGAAACTGGTTCTTGGTAACCTATTTATTTTATAACTCCCAACCGCCCCTTTTACTCACTGGGATGGACGGGGTAATAAAATATAACGGGGGGGGGGGTCAGGATACTGAGAATATAAATATAACTAAAAATAAAATAATAATAAATAATAAATAAATATATATAGATATAAAATACAAATAACTACCCGCTATACCTCATAAGTATTAGGGTTTATATTATATAGTTTTATATTTTTATTTCTTTTATATTATACCCTCACGGTGAAAACAAAAGACTAAAACTCAACATTTATATATATCACATTATTAAACTTAATCGAGACGATAATAAAATAATAAAAATAATGAATAAGATTAAAAAATTTTTAGGAATTCAAGAGAAGAAAGATATTAACATAGGAAATATTTTAATAAAAAAATAAAAAATTAAATTTGAAAGTTAATTATATAATTATATAATATATATAATTTTATAAATAGTTATTTTCATGTGAGCTTTTTATATTGCAAAAAAGTATTTGGGTCTTAAGGATCTTCCCCTGTTATAGCTCTGAAGGAGTAGTACAAATGATATTAAAAAAAAAAAAAATTAAAATTAAGATAATTTAAAAATAAAAAAATAAAGATAAGTTAGTTAGAATCGCCATTCTGTTTTAGAAAAGAATACTATTATTAAAATACTTAAAAAGCTGGTTGTTTAACTGTAATATGCTTAATAATCTCTCCAATATGTCTAAATTTAATGTGTGTATGATTTAGATGCTTTGAGCGACACGTCATTATAAGTATAATAATTATAACAACTGTAGCTGTTATAATTTTTCAATTACAGATGTTATCTTTAATAATATAAAAACATGATGATAATGATTTTTTTCTAAAAATTCTGAAATTTTTTTAAGAATTCTGATTTATATACCTTAGAGAAATTATATTAACTCACAAAAATTTATAAAAAGTCGTATAATAAACTTAAATATACTTTATATTAATGTGTGTTTTTTTTTTAAACTCTAATTAATAATTTAAAATTTATACTTATATATAGTAAGATACAAGATTAATTATTTAAATTTATTATAAATGTATTTATAATTTTAGTAGAGGGAGACTATCTTTACGTCAGATGGTTGTGTTACATAATAAATAAAATTTAATATATAAGAAAGAAGTGCAGCTTATGTTTAGACAATTCGAATCTGTATAGAGGTTCTTGTCAAATGTTAAGCATTATTCTGACTCCAAGACAGGTCTCCAGGTAGTATAGTGTGTAAGCATAGATGTCGATAGCGAGAACACCCGAATTTTATTTAATATATAACGACAAAGGGGGCGGTGTGCATCTATTTACGTATCATTGGCTGGTGTTTGTTGTATTCTATATAATATATTAGACCCGAGCCCTAAATTTTTGCCATTGGTTATCTAGTCCCAGCGCCTCACCCAGCTTAGTCCCTACTCTCCCCCATGTTCCGATCTTTTAGAAATGTGATGACAACAAAAACTTAAGTTATTAATATGACATTAGTGAAAATGGATGTGTGGGATATCTGCTTTATATCATTTATTTTTGTACTCATGCCCGAATTGTTTGTGTGTGGGAAAAGGGATTTTTGGTTACGCTAGTGGATTTGACAAGCCCTAAGAAGAGTGCGAACTTTTTTGTTGTTATTTTGGTCGTGAGCCATAGTTTGTGTTGTGGAGTTGACTAGGACAGTTCTTGGATAGAGGGGCGCCAAATGTGGAACTGTCTTACTGTTCTCTATATCTTCGTTAATGTCGTGGATGATGTTGTAGTTACACGAAGTATATCCATGTGAGATTTTAAAGAAATATCGGAGGGGGTGAGCCACCCCCCGGGCTCTGACACTATCATTACCAGGTTTTTTATTCATTATATTTTTGTTTTTATATAGTAATTGAAGTGTGTTTTTAAAAATTAGGGATGAAGCCCCTCATGCAACCTACAAAGGTTGTGGACCTAGGGTCTATGTACTAGTAATGATAGTCGCTATAGGTATATATATAGATAATAGAGTAGGTAAAGGGTGAGTATAAATTATTTCCCTTCGTAATAAGGTATCTAGGGTGGAGGTGACTAGGTAGGATTTCGGTGTTTATTATTATTTCTGAGGTAGTGATAGTTTTTTTACCTTTTATCTCACGTGAGCGGGGTAGTAGTATGAGAGGCGTAGTGGTGTTGGTTAAATTAGATAGACGCAAGACACACGCGCGTCTCCGCACCGCCAACCGGATTTTTATGAAAATCAAGATATAGGTACTCTAAAAAATAATAATATTTCATCATTGCATTTAAAACTAAAATTTTGATAAGAACAAACACATTCAACGCCTTAAAGCGGTTTTCCATTTTGCATTTGTGGCTAACGCCTCAGATAAGAATGCGCTAATCAGTATTTGGCACGGAATTGTCGGGCGATAGATCGAGCCGATTGTTTACAAAATAGTTTGAACAGCTAGTTCTAATGGAGCACGTGGTTTGGAATTAAAGCGAAAAAATAAAAAAAATAACAAATGTTTTTATTACACAAATAATTGATCAACTATGTGATGGAGTTTATCGATTTGGAAGAAATTTAAATTAAAGGTTAATTCGGAATGAATAAAAACATTCATCCCAAACTCTTCCCCCACTCTTTTTTACTACCTCCCACTCTTTGTTTGTGTCTTTTTACAATTTTTTTTCAGTTAGCAATTGCATAAAAAATTCAAAAAGAGGTAGACAACAGAGGGAAATCTAAGCAAATGCCTACCAGAAAAAATTTAGGGTAAGAGTATAAACGTTTATCGATTTGCACTCTTTGCTTAAAACGAAATGAACTAATATTTGAGTCGATTTTCGTCAAACCTAGAGCGCTAATTAATCGTAATAAAAAGAGGGCTCCACCGAAACGTGTGAGAAAACAAGTCCTAAAAAATTCTGTAGTTAATATAGATAAAAACTTCTGGTATGCCACAAAAATAGGATCAACCAATACACAAATGGAGGAAGGATTGAAGAGAGAAAGTTCCTTGACAGATATAATGATAAGAAATGTTTATTAACATTTTGTGCTAGAAACGTATGGAAACGAAAACAACGACAAAAAAATTGCATATTCTCATTAGACAAAAAGTGCACAATCGAAGAAGCGCGCTTTAGTGAGACGGGTATCAGGTTTAGCATTTTACTAAAAATTTGTTCAGCTAAAATTGACAATATATCGAACAGAAGACTTTTTGAGCATTTGCCTAAATTTCGTTAGAATTAAATTAGTCAATATAGAGGTGGAAAGACGCCGCGTATAACTATGACCAACTGATTTTGTATAATACAATATCGAAACCATAGATAATATAGAACTAGCGTCTACGGAAGCACCGGAGCGAAAAAGGGAGGGGCATACAGGCGACAAGATATGGCGTCGTGTCCCAGCCCGATTCGCCGCACTTCTAGCGTCATGAAACAGTCACAGTCAAGGCGACACACGGTTGGTTAAACATCTCTCCTCGCGACAGCGGGGCGGAGGGCGCTAACTTCGGCAGAAATTGACGGTAAGACGGGTGGGACCTGCGGACAGGGGGATACTGTTGTTACAAACAAATTTCTTACAAAGACAAGCAGATAGGTGTGGTTCGGAAATCGGGGGTCAAGAGAACCTTACCGCAAAAGTCTTTAATAATAAATAATCACCCCTGCAATAATATTGGAATAAACCCTTCAAGGTTCGTTATTATCGTATATTTCATTAAATAAATACGGTGAAGTATATTAAAACAGAGTTAATGCTTTCATTTTAACCTTCATTTTCTATTTTGATTTATTTTAGAACACAAAAG
>JABUQX010042508.1:0-10540 GCA_015478945.1 Trachelipus rathkii | reverse complement strand
ATTTTTTCCATTAGCCAAGTTTTCTTTTTTTGAGTTTTGTATTTAGCACGGTAGGAGATAACTTATCTTTTTTGACCAGGTAAAGCGCAAATTCTTAGCGCCGTTTTCGATACATAACGTTTCTTTATCTATCTGAAGAGGAGATTGATTAGGGAGTTTTTTTTTTTTTTTTGTCTATGTATTCTACACCTCGTAATTGCATTTTTATTTGTTTCATTTTTAATATATAGTATGATTATATATACAAGAAGGGTAATACTTTTTTCGGAAATGGTTGTAATTGTGTTTCTTCTTTTTCTTTACTCTTCACATTTGAGATGGCACTTTTTTCACATTTCACTGTTTCTCTCACTATAACAAGTATTTGCTCTTGTTCGTTTAGTTATATCATTAACTCTGATTATTATAATATATAAAGGGCTACTATTTCTTATGTTCCAACCTAAATGATTAAGTTATTATATATTACTAGTACACGTGGATCATAAAATAATAGGTGAAGATTTGTATTGACTGCAATTTTAATTTCTAAAGTTATTATTATTACAAACTTCTCAGATTATATATTCTAAAAATGTGATCTAGGATCATTTGTATTAAATAGTTTATTGAATGTGATTATTAAAGGGAGATTGGAAAATTATTTCAATTTAATTATATCAATTCGGAGTTTTTAATAATAACCCTTCTTTAATTTAGTATATAGTGTGTGATGGTGTGTGGATTCGTGATTATCACCCCTTCCACCTGCCTCTTGTCCCTACGATTATAGTAGTCATCTTTCCAACATTTTTCTTCCATCTCTGTCTGTGACATTTAGTGTTTAGTAAGTTACTCCCATCAAAATATATCTATCCACCTGATCTCTATTATACCTCCTTTCCGATGATGATAAGTACCTTATCCCCCTTCCTTTATTATTTAGATACTATATAACAAAATTTGTGGATCAATGGTTAATATGATTTTTTGGCTCCACGTCTTCTAGAAATTCTCTTCTCTTATCCATCCCTCTTGACCTCCTTATCTAACAATGTCTTTACTGCATCTCTTCTCCAGCAAACAAGCCTCTTTCTGCGCTCCTCTACTTCCGACTATTCTTTGACTCTTGTTTCTCTTTTTTTTTTAATATATTAAGCCCTTCTCTGTTCTGTTCTTCCCTTCAATCACCTTCTTCCCACAATTTACTTGTTCTTTTCGATCCCACTGTCTCTCTTCAACATTAACTTTCATTACACCACATAGTGATGTTCTTCATATGTCCCTCGTTGCCTTCCATAACCATCTTGCGACACCATTATGTGTGGGCACTTCCGCTTCTTTAAGTCCGCCTCAGTCCGCTAGTCACGCGCTGTCATCGGAGGCGGTAGTCTACGTGGTATGTCCAGCGTAAGATTGAACCTAACTAGCAGAAAATAGGTCGTCGGAGAAACTTAGCGCAGAGGTTGAGCGCTTGAATTCGATAGCTTTTGTCTAACAAGAATTTCTAAGAGAAGAGTTATTAATATAGTAACGGCAATACTAGTCATCAAATATTACAATAGTATGCTCAGTTAAAACCTCTGCAGTTCCGGTAATATCAAAAATAAAGTCTTCTCACGTTAACACATGTCTCATTGAGGTCAAAGTTTTTTCTTCATTCGTAACAAAAAACATCTTCTTTAATGTAAAAATTTATTTAATTATAGATATAGTATATAAATTTTTATTTCTCTAACTTTATATACATACATCCTTTAGAACTCTTTATTTATACTATTTACGTCTCCCATAAAAGAACATTTTAACTGTATATTTACTCAGCCATATCCTTAGTTTATTTTTAATATTGGAAGTACGCTCTCTCGACATACTTTTCCATTTACACCACTATATTGAAAATAGAGCTCACACAAAAAAGGTCTCCCCGTTACAGTAATATTATTTTCTTAATAGTAACGACAATAAAATTAAATTAGTTAAAAACTTTAGACTAATATTGACTGAAACCCAATTTTTGTAAGATGTGCTTCATTTAAACATGTTTGTTAATATATAGACAATCAGGTCATTTAAAGCTTGTATTAGAGCAGATTATTTAATGTAAGTGAGTTTACAGTGAAATTATGATATCCTGCCTAATATGGCACTTTCTATTTACCCGCAATTCTTTTCAACTATTAATTATCAATATTATATCATATATATCATCATATCGAATAATAAATATAATTAAGTTGACCAACGTCATTAATATATAAATCATAGGTATATCAAGATATGTCAAACTCGTTTTTGTGACCCGCAGTCACAGCTTAAAATGGTCGTAATTATAACTTAATTATAATATAATATATATTATTATAAACATTAATAAGAATAATTAATAACACTAATTACTATACTAATATATGTTTAACATGATTCTCTGAATTTATTATTATCAGCTCATTATCGTTACAACAAATAATGGAAAACGATAATTTAATTTTAAATCTACTAAATCGAACACACACTCAAATAGAACAGCAGCGCCTAATAGTGGTTAAAAAGACAATTGAACTTTATTTTATCTAAAAAGATAATATATTATTAAATTAGAATATCTGTGATGAAAAATAATGGTGAAAAGTGAAGTAAATTTATTACTCAGGTAAGGTTTAGTGTTATCAATGGTATACGAAAGTGTAAAATTAAAATATTAATAATTAATAACATGGGTTTTGACGTGGAGGTTATTAAATTATAATTGATAAGTTTGAATTAAGTAAGATTTACAATAATATTGCAAATAACAAAGATGGGGGGATTTGTTTTTTTAACATTCTTTAAAGATGTGCAAGCTTCACTTACAATTTAGCGACAAAAATCTGTTGGAATCTTTTTGTTCCTTTCACAGTGTATACAGAGGTTTCTGAAACAAAATGCGAAAGGATGAAAACAAGATATAAAATCTGTGAATGGTTTTCCTCAATGGCATCTATTTCGATAATTTTCGTATTTTTCCATAAATGACTTAATTTTTAACGCACCAACTTCGTTATGATACCGCTATAATCCTCTTTTTAATAGAAAATTCAGTTTGGAGAAAATAAAATGAGCAAATGTTAATGAACTAATTGTAAATGTTGACCTACAGTAGGAAAATATATTTAACACGATAATTGACCTATAAACTTATTTTGTTGCGTAGGTAATACGGTGTTATTTTACACTCAGAACTGTCTTAATATTATTAATACTAATTAATATTTTATATATTATGTATATATATTATATATTAATATATGAGTTTATTTATTATTTATCTATAGTTAACTTGTTTTTTTGAGCTGTGCATTTATAATAATATATATTAATGCAGTTCAATAGTATTAATATTATATATATATACTATAATTTATATATATATATTATATATGATGATATAATTACTATATATATATACTATGACATACATTTCACTGAACGTGATTGCTCGTTTTTCAGGATTGTGAATGTCGCGAACAAGAATGACACCATCAGAAAAACCCAATAGATTACTTTATCTTCGGATAATCAGCGTAATAAAATATCTCTATTACAATAAATGTAAAAAAAAATCTCTCGAAAAGTAGGACACTTTACAGAAAAAAAACATTACATATTTGGATATATCAAGCGTTACTTATAACAATAGTGTTATTAATATGCTAAAAGTTCGTTTTCATGATTTAAAACTAACCAAAACACCCTGGAGCCCCTAAAAATCTGAAGTTACAAGTTGAAAATCATATTCAATTAGGGGGCTCGAAGCAATGGAGGACAGATGCCGGGGACGAAGTTCCCCCCCGTCGTCGTCCTACCCGGAAGGCCGATGAACCCCGACTCCTGATATCCTATGCTCGGTCGTATCGAACTCATAGAGGTATTCGTTCAGTTTTTAAAATCAATAAAACGGACTTTACAGTAATGAAATAAGCTTATATCACTGCTCGTTCCTAAATAATTAATTGTTTTTCTGAAGGTCCGTACATTCTCCAGATTATTTGTTTTACACATCTGGTAATAAGCTGTTTCTACCTCTATTCAAAATATGTTAATTGGTTTTTCTCTGTAAGTGTTCATACTTATTTCGAGCGATAATTCTGTAATTGCTTATATAATTATATATATATAATATATATAATATATACCTTACTATAAATATAGTATATATATATCATATATACTTATATATTATAAATATTTAATAAAATTTATTATATATATATATATATATTATTTATTAATAATTAATATATAATAGTTATATATAACTTACTTTATCAATACTGTAACTTTTATGTTTTAATGGGACTGTAGAAGCTATATTTTATTTACTTAATTGTTTCTTTTTCATAATTTTTTATATCGTTTTATTTCATACGAGAACTTGTTAATATTAATTTAATTACATTTGTTGTAACATTAATACTAAGGAAATAACAATAAGGAAAATCTTAAAAAAACAACAAATGTTCGAGTATTTATTCGATATGTACATGGAAGTGGATGCTGATAATAGAAATGATCCATATATATTACTTAATATATATATATATACTATAGTATATATCATACTATATTATATATTCTAATATATATATAATATTATATATTTATATCATATCTTAATATATTTTTTGTTTTAATTAATCAATATAATTAACACAATATATACAATAATATATAGTAGTTTAATATTATACTAAGTTAGTTGATTAGAGATAACATAATTTTAGGCTAATAATCATTACTTACTCACATAATAATAAATTTCAACTAATCGATTATTGTTTGCCCGCAAGCTTGAGTCTGTTTCATAAAACCAATTCTCTTTTGTTAGATAGCATATACTCCTCGTTCATATACTCTCTCTCACGCAGCTTTCACCAGGTCGCTCGTATTTGATTCGCCTGTAAATCTATAGAATCAGGTTGCTCATGCAATCTTAGGTAGTTAAACAACTTATTATGAACCTTTGTTCTTCTTTGAGATAGTGTTAACGTCTACTCTCTCCAGTTTCAAAGATATTCCTGCGAACCTACGCTGAAACTTATTTATAAGGTAAGATAACAAAGATATGAATCATTTACTTCGTTTATGTATAAATCCATAATCCTTTACAACTATTAATTGTGCTTAAGCCATCGTTTAAACAGATTTACATTTCTGACATTCTGTAACCCTGTTACTAAGCTGGTATTCGACGCTCACCTCGATGCACCGTGGGTATTATGTATATTATTGCGGAATTACATTAGCGTTGGAAAGTGCGAGAGAGTCGTGTATCTGATCTATAGACAGACAACTCCTTGAAAGAATAATTATATAGGCATTAGCGCAATCAGTAGAGATTGTTGATCGAGTAAAATTGTTTGGCCGTTGTCCAGTTTTAGAGTCGTAATTGGGTCTCGATTTTTCTGGTGACAATCAGCTACCATGACATGCGTGAGCTCTCTCTCCTCTCTTCTCTCCTTCTCTCTGCTCTCCTCTCTACTATATATATGAAACTTAATTACATGTGTTTGTACTATCAATTTAAAATTCCTTACACATTTTTACAGAATTCACAAATAATTAATCACTTTTTGACAAGATTAAGTTATTAGGATTTAGTAGATACTATAGAATATAAGTCTAGATTAGTGTAGTTAAATGTTAAGTTTAAGTTAATAATGTATTGCAGCTCGAAACTAAAATCAATGTGGATCGACTATCTATATATATTAGTATTAATACATCATACTAGCTAGTAATCATAATGATATACTATATAATATATATAGTATCATATGATCAGCGTTCTTACCTATATACGATATATTAATATACCTACGTTACTATATATATACGCTATATATCATTCATAGTATACGCCCTATACTACTATAGAACGAAAAGGACATTTGAGACAATTACAAACAATCTAGTTTCAGATACTGAAGCCAGTCTCTCTCTAAATGGCACAGTACACCTTAATGAATTACTTTTCCGAAATATACATTTCCCAAATTTTTATCAATGATCTAGGAGCAACAAAAAAAAAATGAAACATCACTATACTTCCATTACGGAACAAATCTATGCTTCAGATAAATCATGATAAAAGGCATTCATTGGCACATCAACACTTATTTCGCTCGGACATGGATCTTCAAAACAGTTCGAATGCTGATGAGGATGTGAATCTTTAAAATTCGGCGGATGTTTTGCATATGTGGGTGACAATACGGACACCCGCATTATCACTATACTATAGTATTTCTTGAGACTCAAACTGTATGATACATTGGTAATTTTTTTTAATTACATAGGTAATATGCAATATTATTTTCCTATGTTGATTGGGTCCTTGACTTTCTTTAAAGAAGTGATTGCAATGAAAAATAAAATTCATATTTAGCCTTGTTTGTTGGGGTGCTCATCTATTATAATCTGTATTTTGCCTATAGATTCAAAATGTTGAAAACTTAATTAGGCTATGAATGATCTAAGTTTTGTTGTAAGGTTAAGTATGAGTTATTAAGACTTAGATATGAAGTTTAAATAAATTATAGTGGACTTGTATTTTTTAATAATTTTAATTTGCAATTTTAAGAATTTAGAGGTTAAGATATATTAATTAAATAATTTTTGGACTTGCTTCTTTTAATATTTTTTTTTGTATAGGTTTGAAGTTCATTTATTGAAATAATATATTTAGATATTAAAAACGGAGCCTAATATTTTTCTTATAACTTTGTCTTATTCTCCCAGGTTAGAGATATAGTTTATTTATTCATTGTTGTAACGTTTTTGGTTTTGGTTTTCATATGGTCGAATATTTTTCTATATTTTGACTTACTTATATAACTAAATTTATTTTAAAAAAGCACAATAAACATTTATTACCGAGAAAAATAATTAATAACTAACCACAGTCTTATCATAGTAATAAAATTCATACAATATATAATAATAATATCAGAATAAAGGAAAGAAGCATAATTAAGGAGCTTCACACCCCAAGTAATTTTAGTCAATTAATATAGCGGTAATATTAAACCTTTTTCAATATATATATATATATATTCAATATAATATATATATATAAGTATATATATATATTATTATAATATATATTCTAATTTTACTACTATACTGTATATGATATATGTATATATATATAAGTATATATATATGTATATATATATATATAAATATGAGGTAACTGTTATGTTTTACGACTCCGTCAGTTTTGAGTTTTTTGTTTTTTTTGTTGCCTTTTTTTTATAAACTTTCTAAGTATAGGTGAATACCTATACAGTGCCCACTTTACAGGGGGTGACGGACCATGATTCAAAATATATCGAGGACCAGTTACGTTTTACGACTCGGTCAGTTTAACTTTTTTTTTTTTTTTTACTAAAATGGAATACGCCAGAAGGGTAAGCGAAAAGATGGCGGAGTATCGGGGTACTGCTACGGCGATGCTCTCGGGGCACACGACAGGGTAGGTACTATTTCCCGCCCTCCGGGAGGGTCCCCGGAACCTCCGCTCTTTGGTATTATTTGTGGCTGACATCGCGGGGGTTCTCCGCTCCTCCCCTACGGGGTATGGAAAAACGTCCCCCTCTGTCCGCCGTTTCGGCTCGAGCCCCTAAATTTTTTTGTTTTTGTTTTGTTGTAATATTTTTTTTTATTATATTTTTTTTTACATTTTTTTTAATAAGCTTTACATTATCGCTGATCTAATAGTAAATGAGAGAACTGGTTTTTCTGTAAGTGAGTCGTACTTTTCGAGAGATATTCCTCTTTATATAACAAAATTTTTTTTGTTTGTTTTTTTTGTTTATCTTTTTTTACATTTTTATAGATAAGCTTATACGCGCTGATCTTTTAAATATGCACTTGTTTTTGCTGGTAAGTGTCCGAGTACTTTTCGAGATGATTTCATTTTTTAAAATTTTATTGATAAAATGTTGATTTTTTTAAAATAATTCATTTAAAATATGTTTTAACTTTTGAATCATGTTTATCAACCAAACTCTGAAATTCATGTTAGTATCACTACTAAGCATATGTTAAAAAAAACCAAAAAAAAAAAAAAAAATCAAAACTGACGGAGTCCTTAAAACAATAACAGGGCTATATATATATACCATATACTATATATATATATATACATCTATATTATATATAGAAGGAGGCTTATAAGTATATGATGATAATAGAGAGAAGAAGATAACGAAGATCTCATAATATATATATATTATATATATATATATATATATATATATATATATATATATATTTAATATATTTCTACTTTACTTGCCTTTAATTAATATAGTTTTCTCTTCTTCTAAAAAAGTAGCAAATTTAAATTTTAATAGCCTATCACGCAAGTCAACTTTTTGAAGAGTGTCGCCGTAACAAGTAACCTTTACCTATCATATGATTATTTACTAATAATATACATTATAATATATATTTATTATGAGTAGTTAGATGATATATATATATATATTAGATTATTATATATATTATTATAATATAATTATACCTTATTATATAATATATATAGCTAGATGGAGAGAGGTTACATGTGAGTGGGATGATCGCGACGTTTCGTCACGCTGAGATCGAAGATTAATTTAGGTTAGCTATTTAACATTTATGGTATTAAAATTTTATTCATACTTTTTAATACTTAATATTTTGATAATAAAGTCATCACTGATTTGTAGAGTGAAGGGAGTAAGTTAAGATTGCGTGGAGAGAGCCCTTATCCAATTAAATAAGTGTTAATATAGATATATAAGTGTATATGTATAAGTAATATATTATATAGTGATAGTGTATAGTATAAGTATATATATAAGAGTATATATAGATAAGTATATATATATAAATAATATATATATATATATATATATAATAGTAGTAAATATATAATAAGTAGTTATATATATGATATAATATATAATTACTATATATGTATAAGTAAGAATGAGAGGAGTAGAGAGAGGAGAGGAGAGAGAGAGAAGAGAGAGAGCACAAAGGTAAGGAAGGCACGATAACCAAAAAAATATTTTGTGTACGATTTTTTGTCCTTTTACTTAAAACTATTATCTCAGTTAACTAATTATTTTATTTTTTTAAAGGGCATAATCCAGAAAAGGGCCAAAGAAGAATTATCTCGAAATGTATGCCACTTACAGGAAAAGAACCAAATGTCACTATTTGGAATCACGTATGAAATTTGTATATGGAACATGAATTGTGAGAAAAAAAAAAAAAAGAGAAAAAGAAAAGTAACGAACAACGCGTGCTGAAAAAAGTGTAATTACATATATTGGAATCAGCGTATAAAGCTTATTATATTATATTAGTCGTTTCGTCCCCCCTCTCTGTTCCCCCAATTTCACTACGTGCTCTGCCCAAAGAAATATAGTAAGTTATCAATACAATTATTATTTTACCATTTGGAGTATGGAAGAGAGTGGGAGGACAGAGGGGGTGAGACGCAGGTCGCCCACCGATCGTCCGCTAGAGGGCGAGAGAGACCCCGACTCGCTGATCAAGCGGTCTACCCTTGGGCTATTCGTTAGCTCTTTAAATCATAAACGACTTTGCATATAATACGCTTTAAGCGCTGATTCCAAATATGTAATTTATTTTTTGGTATGTGTCGTACTTCTGTTTTTTTTTTTTTTTTTTTTTCTTATTTTTTTTTTTTTATTTACTCAGTACCGTATGGAGATTCAATTGTGATCTCTCCTTCAATTTGGTTATAGTTTACAACCTGACTTCGCTAAATATTGTGATTTGGTTTTTCTCTAAGTGGTCAATAACTTTTCGAGATAATCTCTCCTGGCTGACTTTTCTGGCATTATTTTCTTGCCTTTTTAAGTTATCTTGTAAAACGTATTTATCCATTTAATCTTTTAGAAAAAACCACGTAATTATAATTTTGAATTATTATTGAACGAAAATAGAAGTAGCTATCGAAAATATGCATGGGTAAAGGTAAAAAAGTATAACTATTACATGCACAGAATT
The DNA here is from genome assembly GCA_015478945.1 of Trachelipus rathkii. Taxonomy (NCBI): domain Eukaryota; kingdom Metazoa; phylum Arthropoda; class Malacostraca; order Isopoda; family Trachelipodidae; genus Trachelipus; species Trachelipus rathkii. The sequence goes on along the minus strand of JABUQX010042508.1, from coordinate 493 downwards.
TGAATAAAAAAAATGAAATTCAAATGAAAATATATAATTTTTGCTTCCCTGGAAACCGAAGAGCATTTCAGGTCAAAATTAAAGCTGCAGTTTTATGAACTTTGTCAACTAAGAAAAAACTAGAGACTCCAAGTTTGCGGGTCATCCTAGCTCACATGTACGCATAATTGATATATATAATAAGACCGTAATAATATATTACTGCATAACATATACTAGTATTAATAGTAGTATGGATGGAATCTAAAATATGTAATTTTGAACGGAGTATATATATATATAAGAGAGATAATTATATATAGTATATATATAATGTTAGATATATATTTCTTATTATATTACTAAATATAATAAATATTATATTATATATTTATATATATTCATCCTATTTGCTTCTATAATAAAATAAATGTGTGGTTGAATGTTTTTAGAATGAGAGAATGCAGATAGAATGTAAAAAGCGAGAGTGAAGATTGCGAGAGATAGAGGAGGA
>JABUQX010042507.1:10000-15000 GCA_015478945.1 Trachelipus rathkii | reverse complement strand
AATTTCTATATATCGTGATTACCCTAAATGTAATTTTTACTACCAGTCTATCTAATAGATCCTATATATGAGTTTACAATACTCTTCTTTAAATCCTATGCACTTAAATCCTCAAAACTTAAATGATTTCAACTCAATTCCTGGGTATATAATTTCTAAAACTTTACGCTTAACACTTTTAGTATCCTAGTTTTACAAAATCCTAAACTTATTTAAATTTCCTCTAATATAGTTTACTCTGTCACTTTTTGCTTTAACCGAATTGCACATTATTTTAATAAGCTTTGTTGATACCTAGGGACCGACCGGGGCCCCGGCCCCGGCCCCGGCCCCGGCCAAAAATCAGGAAAAACCGGGGTTTTGTCTGCCGGGGTTAACTGTAAAAAATTTTACCCAAAAAACTAATAAATAGAGGTTAATCAAACAAAATTAAAAATATATTTTTAATTCAGGAGAACTACCGCGCAAAATTTACGCATAATTAAACTAATATAATCCGTACAGCTTTGATATTTACTATGATTTCAAATTAAAATTGAGGCCAAGTTTATAATTTTTCCGAGTTTTTAACATTTAAAAATATTCGAAATCTTTGATATATCAACGGAATCTCGGAAAAGGACAATAAATATAATTGTTAAAATATTAATTGTATTTATTTATTTAAAAGTAAATATTCTTCAAGAAAACTCAAATTTTTCCGAATCTCTTTTTCAAAATATTTATTTAAATATTAAATATTTATATATATATATATATATATATATATATATATATATATGATATATATATATATATATATATATTATATATATATATATATTATAATATATATATATTTATATATATATATTATATTATATATAATATATATAATATAATATATATATATATATAATATATATATATATATATATATATATATATTATATATATGATATATATATACATAGTCACCCTAGGCACGTAAACTAAATTACTTTAAAAAACAGCACAGTAAAATTTGAAATATAAACAGACAAGTAAACCATTAGCTTCGCACAGACAATAAAGGCCTTCTGTCGATGGAATGACAAAAAATACAAAAATAAAAAAAAGTAAATAGAAAAATTGTTTAATTTAGTGCCGTCCCTCCTCTCACATCTTTAAGGATCCGGAATTTAGGAGTATGAATTTTGAATAATGTTAAGGCTCACTTCGCCGTATTTTAATAAAATTATCGTATTGTTTATATTGATGGAGCGAATTCGATCTATTTCCTCTTATAACTTGATTGATGTATTTCAATGGAGAAACGAAATTTATATTGATTTTATGGTCGTGCAGAGTTCGATGGACTGTTAAAGCTGAATTAGGAGAGTCTTTGATAAGATCATGTTTATGTTGTTTAACTCGTCTGGGTAGATCATTAGTCTCGCCGATGTAAACAGATGGACAATCATAGCAGGGAATTGTATAAATGCACTGCGTTTGATAAGTATTAATTTTAGGGGGGTTAAAAACTTTTTTCAAGGGAATTGTATTACTTTTTATAAAGCGAATATTTTTGGGAAGATGTTCTTTTAATTGATGATTTAACTTATAAGGAATGGAAAGATAAGAAAAAGTGGTGTGAGGAATGGAAGGGTTACTATTATAGAATTTTTGTTGGGCTTTGCGAAATGTTGAATTAATGACATAAGGAGGATATTTTAGTTTGATGAAAGTAGAAAAAAGAAATTGAGTTTCTGTTGAGAGATTAGGAGGAGCAAACTCGAAGGGCTCTAAGATAGAGGGCAGTTAGTGTAGCTAATTTTGTGTTATATGTATGAGTCGAAAACCAATGTATATAAGTGGAGGAAGAAGTGGGTTTTCTGTAGACAGAAAAGGATAGATGTGGAGAGTTTTTCAATGAAATTAAAGTATCAAGAAAAGGTAGAGAAGAGTTAATAGGTAATTCATGTGTGAAGGAGATAGAGGGATGAATGTTATTGATATGTTGTAAATGAAATTTATATTTGATGTCATTTGAAGTTGCGCAGAACACGTCGTCACATAACGGAATTGCTATGTTTGGCTTAGATAGAGAAGGGTGATGAAAATGTAGTGGTGTTCAAAGAGTTCCATAAAAATATTGCTTAAAGTAGCAGATAAGGGAGAACCCATTAAGAGGCCATAAGTTTGTTTGTAAAAAGAATTGTTAAAAGTAAAGAAACTGTGATCAAGTGTGAGAGAAATAAGTTGCTTAAGAAAGGAGAAAGGATAATTTAAAGTGATGTTATGTTCTTGAATATAGTTTTCTAGTAAGTTTAGAGTAAATGGGACAGGTACGGAAGTGAAAAGGGAGGTGACGTCAAAGCTAGAATTGGTGTGTGGGAAGGATTAAGGTATGAATAACGTTTTGTATGAAATACTTCTGTATTGATGAGAATGGAAGGTGAAATTTTTGCGATTAATGGTTTTAATTGAGAAGATAACCAGGAAGAAAGTTTATAAGTAGTGCAATTAGTATTGGAAATGATAGGGCGTAAGGGGTGATTAGGCTTGTGAATCTTTGGCAAGCCATAGAAGTGGGCAAGATCAGTCATGTACGCCTTATTTTTATTTTAAATGTTCGGTATATTACTACTGCGTTCAAGAAATTTATATTATCTATATATATATATATATATATATATATATATATTAATATATATATAGATTATATATATTATATATTATATATATATATATATATATATTATAGTATATATATATAATATATATATATATATATATTTATATATATATATATATTATATTATTATATTATATCTATATATATATATATATTATATAATATAATTATTATATATATATTATATATATATATATACTATATATATATATATTATATAGTTATATATTATATATATATATAATAGAAATAATATATATGTAATTACACTTATTCTTCTAGAATATCAATTATTTTCTAAAAATTTCTTCAAAAATATTTTATTTAATTTTTAATATAATTGTATTCCTTTTTTTTCATAATTAAATTATTATTAATTGAAATTATATTTTAATTTTCATCTAAGTTAAGACTTTCAGTGTTTTTGACTTGCATTTCTAATTTTAGTTAACCGGCCCCGGCCCCTACTCCAGGGCCGCCGGCCCGGCGCGGCGCTCTCACGCTGCCTTGGAATATAAGCATATAAGAGCAGTCCACGGGCCCAGGACACACTTGAAGCCTCTCAGGACATAATCGCCGGATCTGAAAAAACCCCATTGTAAAGAAAAAAAAAAGAGTCGAACCATATAAAATAGATACCTAAATTCTGCCTTTTATCTAAATTATTATTACAAACACGTTAATTTTGTTTTTAATGTTTAAATATACTTACCAAATTTTGGGGCAAATACAATTCCTGGTTATAAATCCAATAAAGACACTATTTGTCGTCAAAAATACTTGTTTTGATTTTACACGGATTTCAACACTTATAACTTTTTTTAAAAGCGACTGCTTCACCTGAGTTGTAGAAATACAATTATTTTTCCTGATCGGGAGCAATCGTCTGTTTCTCTTAATCGGGAGGTTTGTCAATACTATAAATATATATATATATATATATATATATATATATATATATATATATATATATATATATATATAATATATATATATATATATATATATATATTTTATTATAATATATTATATATAATATATTACATATTATTATATAATATATATATAATAATATATATATTAATAGATATTTATATATATATATATATACTATTATATATATATATATATATATATATATATATATATATATAATATAATATATATATGGGTGAATCAAAACCTCTGCGACAAACTGGGAGGGCTGATAGAGCAAACGATAAGGGAACATAAATTTTTAAATAAGCTATGTTGTATGACGCTTTGTTTCAAAGTTACGGATGATGTAAGGTACACTAGTTTATGTTGTGTGACGCGTTGCATGTAGGTTACCGACGAGTTTAGGTTACGTCAATTTTAATGTGTTTTGTGCCTTGCGTGCATGATGTTGTACGCTCAACGTCCTTTCGGAAACACTTGCACATACGTTACCTTGCTCAATTCATTCGTTGATCAGTACGGCTGTAGGGCATCGATTACGAATGGATCAACTACACTCTTCCGAGTTAACCGACACATAAAATGTGTTCGGTGCGCGCGAACGAAGATGGAACGAAGAAAGAGCGCACTCATTGTACCGGGAACGGTTCTCCACACAGAGATCACCCCACCACACAATTGTTTTTGCTTCCCTTTCATCAGGCGCCTTCGAATGGATGGACCCTTCGTCCCCGGTGCATTGGTGGAAAACCGCGTAATACGAGGACTCCTGCGTTTGAAAAAGAGGTGCTTGAGAGTCGCCAACGACCCGTCGACTCCGGTTACCAAGTAACGAGGCGTCAAACAACATCACGTGGTTTACCTTACATCATCCGTAACTTTGAAACGAAGAGTCATACAACATATCTTATTTAACAATAAATGCTCCTTATCGTTTGCCCTATCAGCCCTCCGAGTTTGTCGCAGAGGTTTTGAATCCCCCTATATTATTTATATATATTATATATATATATTAATATATACTATATATATTTTATATATATTATATATATATATATTAATTATATTATATATATATATATATATATATATATTATATAATATATATTATATAATTCTTTTAAGGCTGTGTTCATTCATTATATTACAGTTTTTATATTAGTTCATTTTATGTAATTACTTATCCAGTGACTATATTTGACAAATATATTAATAAATATACAGAAGATAAAACGTGTACTTGTAATGAATTTTTGATTCCAACCTTACGCATTCTCCCCGATTCAAAAACTTGGCGAACCGCGATTTTTTTAAGCCAAAAATAACATTATAATACGTTTTTGTATATTCTTTTAATGTAAGTTTTACTCTATAATGACTATATTGTACATATTATTAAATACAA
>JABUQX010042506.1:0-37124 GCA_015478945.1 Trachelipus rathkii | reverse complement strand
TTTGTTCCAAGCGGGTGACAACGTATTTCCTAGTAAAAGTAACATGATGTCTCCTCTTGAATAATACGCACCCACTTCCTTCGAGCAAATGCGACGATCTAATTTGATCTGAATGTTCTACTAGTACTTAAATTAAACCTAGAAGGCACAAACATAGTTAAATGATGAGAACAACTAAATAAATTGAGACAACAATGCCTAAAAGAAAGGGTAAATCTTTTTTTTTAGACCACACTCACCAAAGCAGACCTTATTTCGAACACCCCCCCGAACGCGGTGTAAAAGTACGCAGCACAGTAAAATGGAAAGAATCCCACGGGAGTGCCGACGCGGCGCCCAGTAACTATAGCGCCAACGACACTAATTCGCAAGCAGACTCCGTTGCAGCTGTATCGCTAGCCCACCACCCGGTGAACGCACTCAGCGTGCTTGGACCCTCTGTTCTAGAATTCCCCCCTTCTGTACTGGTACCCAGACCCCAACGGTACCCTTCCCAAAGTCCCCCCTTACCACTATGGAAAGTAATAAAGCAATGTAGTCTGAGAGGTAATGCTTCAGGGTTTTAAGCTACTATCGCATCCCTTACCCCCCCAGATGCGTGCATCAAAAACGTGACAGTTTTGGCAAAGCTGTTAAACCAATTCATATAATATATACGTATCATATTTATCATGTTACAGCTGTTCTAGGGTTAGAGGTAGGCGTACGTTTTAGATCTGACTTCACTTGAATTGTATCAGTTATCACACCACAAGCCAGAAATCTCAATTTCAATAAAAGTCTCTAGGTGTTTCGTCTAAATTTGACGTTTTTAATGAAATATTTTAGGTCAGGAGTATCAAAGTTGACAATTCATGTACACCGAAACGGCAGCACACAGCTTAAAACAAATTATATATTGAATCAGCTGAGAAAAATTTAATGCAACAGCTTCATTGTCAACAGCTGTTGCTTTACTTTAATTCATGATTTCAAGCTTTTTTCGATTTTTTTATTGACATATTTATGTTCTGTGCGGGATATTTCATTTTCTTGCTCAATAAAAACATATTCCCCCGCACCTATATCTATCCTACGGAACGTGTCCTGCTCGAAGGCCGGTCATCAGGCGACAAAGTCGGGGCACGAACGTCCGCCCGTCGGCTCACCCGGGACCGTCCGAAAGACCCCCGAGCTCCTGCATCTTTCTGTCCTTTCCCTGCATCGGTATCTCACCTTAGGTTTAACTAGTAATAGCGCAACAGGATTAAAAATAGTCAAAATTATTCTTTATCTTTCCGTAAACTAAAGGGGAATTACCCATCTAGGGGTGATAAACCGTCAAACCGGTGGACGACCGGCCGGGGACTTCGTCCCCCCTCTTGTCCCCCGTCGAGTCGAGCCCTTTCTTATGGGCATTTAATTATAAAAAAAAAATTGAAACCCCCGTCCTTAAAAACATTTTATAAAATACTATAATCTTGTTTTACCTGTCAGGTGCTTGCCGCTTCTCGATCTTACCACTGTCCTAGCTCTTATGACACTCTGACTCCGAAGATCCTTTTACTAATTTTGTTTTTAGAAAAAATGCAAAAGACTTATGATAAAGTGGAAGACCGGTTTATTAAAAATCTCAATCATCGTGAAATCGAAGAACAACGAATTATTGCTGAACTTGATGCTGAAAGAATGTTATTTTTTTTTACGCAATCAATTACTATGAATAATCTCACATACCTTTCTACTGAAGTATCTCCAAGCATATCATGGAGGAAAAACCTCTAGCCGAATACTTTTATTCGGTTTTGCTGTTATTTTTAAAAATGTCGTCAAGTTTCATCTTTACGCTAAATAAAATATCTGTAAATAGTATTATGCCTTTTAGACTAGGCCACGTTATGGCTAGGCTAACACTAACCTAACAACGTTTCAATAAAATAAATAACAAGTTCTGCTGCATATTTTTAAATTCGAGGTGGAGTTTAAAAAAAGGCAAATAAGAAAGTCTTCTTTCAAACATTATAAAACATAATGTATAACGAATCTTATCCTGGAGACAAGCTTTATATTATTCTTTCAAATAATAAATTCTGCATTACAATATTCCCAAAGCTATTTTTTAGCGGCGTACAGATTCAAGGCTGGATAAGCCATTGTATATATAACTAATTATATATATATATTAGTACTAATATCATATACTATTATACGCCTGATATACGTCTACTATATAATGTATATCATGATATAGTATATTTATACTATATCATATAACTTATATGATGCTTATACCTATGATCTATCTACTACTATTATATATTATATATACTGAATACTATTATAGTAATTATTATTATGATGTATATATATATCATTACATGTAATTGGATATTATTTGAAGTTTTTTCTTTTATATATATTATATATTATATATATAATATATACAATATATATAAGATATTATTATACTACTATATAAAATATATATATAAATATCATATATACTTGTAGCAAAATATACTATATGATAATATATATATATCAATTACTAGGTATAATATAATATAATAGTATATTACTATATATATTTAGTATAATTCATATATATATAAACTATATAATATATATATATATATATATAGCTAGTAGTACTACGTTATATATATCTAATATACTATATACCTACTGATTATTAACTGTATAATATAATATGAACTAACGTACTAGTATTAATTGATAACCTATATATATAGTTATATATAAGACGAATATATATACTATATATACGTATAATATACTAATATATATATAATACTATTCAGTTATATGGTTATAAGATATAGCGATACTATATATATGATATATATAATATAGTATTATACTATAGCTATTAGTAATATTTTATAGTCTTAAAAATGCTTTAAAAGACACATAGGTTTAGGCTCAAACTCTATAATGTTTTTAAATTATTAAAAAAGAAGATGAAAATCACACATGTCTCGTTCTTCCCATTGAGTTGCCTTTACTCCCCGCAAATTATTTTAAGAATAGGGAAGAAAAGCTAAGCAACATCCGCCCTTGAAGGTAGCTGAAGAACCCGACTGTAATGTAAGGTAGAAATTTTATAAATAGAGTAATTTGATGAATTTTCTAAATTTAAAATTCATGGACACTTTCTCGCAAACCATTTTGGAAAAAATAATTTTAAAATTAGGAACACAAAATTGACATGGGTTGTTTGGTGCAAGGTTCCATTCCAATGGTACTCGCTCTCTAGCCTTCTAGGCAAATCATAATAAACTCCTCCAAATGGGAGCAATATTGTTGACAACCTTGCTCCAATTTCACTTCTAAATAACGGAGGGAGGCCAAGTTTTTCAGTTTTAAATTCGAAGATTGAAGACCACTATAATGCATGAAATAATATGTAATGAAAGAAAAAGTGAGGCACGCACCGAGCGATCCCTGTTTTAGTCTGCTGACCCTACTGAATCTGTCAATTTAGTATAGAAGACATTCCTCCCTTGCCTTCCCCGGAACAAACCCGCCGCTGGTACTATATATCTTCTACTTACCCTACTACCTTCATATCATATATAGACTTCTATTATCACTATATATCACTATACTATATATATATATATATTATATATAGTAGCTCCTATATATATATTATACTACTTCTATATTATATTACTATATATATATTATAGGTATATATATATACTATTAATATATAATAGCTATAGTATATACGTACATCCTATAAATATTACCTACTATATATACCTACTACTATAGGGACCCCCGCACATATTATAATTATATATAGTATATTTATAATTATATATTACATATATACTACTATATATATATATATAATTACCTTAATTATATACTTATATTATATATATAACTATAGACATTACTGCTTCATATTATATATAACTATATACTATAATTGTTTCGTTAATTGAACTTGAAATACAACGATAAATATAACGATCAATTCAGTGCCCATTAAGGGGGCCAATACAAAAAGTAAAATTTCGATTTTTCGATTTGTGCACTGTGAGTTGGTATACGCCTTCTTATTCGGACCCCTTCTCCAACCTTTTTAAATTTTATTCCTCACTCCCTAATACACCTTCACTTAACACAACTCTTTTATTATTCTCATAAATTCATCGCCACTAAGACTGATAAAAAATTCACTGTATCTTTTTCGTCTATAAATCACAGTCGTAATTTTCTGTTCATCTCTTACTATTTAAATTCGCAACATGTTCAGGCTCCCTTCTAAGCATGTTGAAACGCGAAATTTACATCTTGGCGCAGTGTTTTGCACTCCCTAATATCAATGCCAATGGCTTCGCTTCCAGGACAATAGATTAGTATAATACATAGATAATTAAATAAGTAATATCTACTATATATATACCCTACTTATATATATATATCCCTAGATTATATATTACTATATATCATATTATATCAACATATACTTATAATATATATTATAACTTCACTTAGTACTACCTGTAACGCATAAATTACTACTAATATACCCTATATTATCATACTATTCTACGTATTATAGTATTTCCGACCGATTCTTCATTAGTACCTCGAGTAGCTCTCAAGCTACTAGCCACCTTCAATCAAAATAGATACTGAGCTATAGTACTTTACTATACTGCCCTTACTATTATAGTATATACTACATTAATATACACTTTTTCATCACACCCAACGCTAGCTACTAATATCGTTATGTATTATCACGCTATATATCATATGAATTTAGTTATATAATATATAATTCTATATATGACTATTTATATATATATCAGTAATTATATAATATACCTACTATATATAATATATATATATATATACCATACTATACTACAAATACTATTAATATTTATTAGACCTATACTCAGCCCGCTTACATTATATTTTATTAATACATAACCTTTGTTCTCCTTCGCCTGGCCTCGATGATAATCCGATCACGTGCTATAACTGTTGTTACTATAGCATATAGTATTCTAGTACCTAATATATTATTATATACGTCATATACTACCCTATACTATTATTATATAATAACTCTATTATAATATAATAATACTTATATACTATCTTATATATTATATATACTTCAGATTATATATATCCTATCTATAAAATATACTATTATATTATCTTATACTATATATATACTATATATATATATTTATATATATACTATACTTATATATATATATACTTAATTCTAATATATTAACTAACTATTTTGTAGGTATTATCAATCATACTGTATAGCCTATATCAGATTAATATCCTTTACATTCTACTATATCGTCAATATACTACTATATATACTACATTACAGTTGCCGATATCTATACTCCCTACATACTACTACCTTATATAGCTACCTACTACCTACTATCAACTTAGTATATTAAGCACACTATAATATATTATATATACTATTCATTTCACTAATATCTATTCACCTATACTTATAGTATTACTACACATTCGGATAGCACTACTATATCACTCACTATAAATATATATATCTTATTATCATATACTGTAACTACCGATATCACGCTTCACTCTACTATACAGACTACCGTAATATAGCTAGAGATTATACAGCTCAAGTACTACCGTCTATTTAGTACTATAATTATCACTACATATCGTACTAATTATATACTAGTATCTACAATAGCTATACATTATATAACGTATACACCTATAGTCTACCTCACTACTAATATATACTACCTTCGCAGCCCTATACGCCCTATTACTACTATAGTAGACACCTAACTAACCATACTATACTATTCATAACACTTACGTCTAACATCAACTTCTAGTCTCTGACGTCACTAACACACCGATACCTACTAATACTATGACTTATCAATACGTATCAACTATCGACCATTATACTTACAACCTTCACACATTAGTGGTCTTAGCTACGACTCATCATTATATAACTATCACAATCTTTAATTATACTACTTATTTATTTCTATAGCTAGTATACGACGAGTCTAATCTCTACTATACTATATTCTATCTATCATATCATCCCTGCAATTCTTCTATATTATTACATGACCTCGTTCCATTATCATACTCTAATATATATTAACCTAATCACCTATTCAGGCCTACCTCTACATCTCTATCCCCTCGTATATACATTACTACTTACGGATCACTACGCTATTACCACTTACATAATATCTCTACTATCACTCACTACCTTATACTATCGCATACATTATATCCCACGATACACACGCGCCTACCTATCAGATATATATGCCTGCCCATCAGCTAGTCATCACTTCAGCTCACCCTATCAGCCGCGACCGATCCATTATGATACGTATATACATACCATAGCTCTAGCTACCTTACCTCCTTGCCGTCATACTACTCTATACATACATACCCAATTTAAGAATCATTACATAACCTCATACTACGTACCCCATCACCTACCACTCCTAATACTCAAATCCTCTATACCTGTATACTCTAATACTCAGTATACATACTATATAGTATCAACGCCTACATAGTATATCCGTTATAACTATAGTGACGTAATAATAAACTCACTAACTATAGATCGTACCGCCATATAAGTACAGTCATAGCTAATACATACCATAGATACCTTATATACATGCCCCTCATCTAATCAATAGGTACACTATATATATCTACTTCGCGATATAACTATATCTATTTATGATATTTTTTCCTAACTAAAATTTCAAACCAATCTAACTCATTATGGAAAATCGCCTCAGACTGATAGTACACATATCATACGGCATAAGAAAAACATAATTTACAATAATACAAGATTTTGGTCAAACAGCCATCATTAAAAGGATTATTGAAGCAACAAAAATAGAGTAACTTATCAATGAATTATTTTACTTCCAGTTCTTAAACTATTAGATGGATAACGAAATTCACTCCTCTTAATGACATAACATGCAATTATATATCATACTCAAAATATTATTTATTATATTACACCTCACTACTACTACCCTTACTATCACAGCTGTTACTAATACTATTATTACTTACTACTCTTTCGATATCCTATATAATATAACAGATTATAACAGTATCTTTTGCGACATATATCAATGGAATATACCACGCTACTGATACCCTATACTCATTATACTCTATTGGTGACCCACGACACTGTGAGTGTGAACAAGTACTTATACATTTAAAGCTCATTAAATAAGACTTACCAACAACTGCACTTCGGTGAAGAAAAAGTAACATACTGCAATGCTATCCATTATAGCGTGGACACTTTTCTGCAGTTGCGTTGGCTTAGAAGTTGAGGACCTATCCCAATTCATCGCGAACCACACTTATCGCCCTTACTGGCTGTAACTATACATCTAATCCGCGCGGAGATCTCCATCCATATATAGGAATCGACCCGGTGTTTAGCTCCGCAAGATCGCTGGCACAGACCAAAGCACCATTTCGTCAATTTCACGTCTACCTTTATAGTCGGCACCATCTTCTTCCGACAACGCCTGAACCCTCTCACCATCAGTCTAACATTTCGATAATCACAACGGCTGCCTCAGCCCGAGTCCGTGTAAATAACTGCCAGCCTTTACTTTCGCGACATGGTGCAGTTCGTCATCTTTGTCCACACACCTATTCTGCTTCTCCGCCCACTCGTACATTTTGGTCGCCTACTCTTCAGTGCCACTATAGGCTTCCTCCTCCACGACGCACCGTCGATTCATTCAAACTTTGTACTTCCTTTCTCAATTGTGTCCTACTCCCTCATTTGTATATGTTCCCTCTCGTTCGACCCCTTCCACACGGACATTATTCTCTTACCCTTCTACTATTGCCTCTGATCCTCGAGATCTCACGCTCTTTTTCAGATACTTCAAAATAAACTTATCCCCAATACAATTTGCTGGCTTATTTTTTGCGAAACCCTGCTACATACTGTGATTTTATTCCATCAAGCAAACCCTGTCATGCCCGATCCGTTAAGACCCAACCACAATAACCTATCTAGCATTTGACATAGATTCTTGCCGACATCAGTGGCCATCCCTTCCGCATTATCCATTTACACCTTTAAACAATTGATTGGCGATAGAACCTCATTTAATACCTATAACACAAAATAAATTACTTGACCACTACTCCTCCAACGTGCTGAAAGTTAATGCAATAAGCTCAGCGCTCGAGTGATAAACCTTAATTCCCTACTTTTCGCTCATCTGCTGAATCCACTCTACTTATTATCCCTATTCACTGCTTCTGAATACGATATTCATTATACTAGATCTAACACAGGTCACCGAATATAGGACCCATCCACACTCAAATTGCACAAGGGATGGTTAACCCGGACCAATATACGCACGCGAAGCACCAAACCTCTCTCTCCATGATTAATGACCGACTATCTTATAACCGATAGATGTTAGAGCAACATATTATAATACTATCCCCGTACGCGCCTCATTATACTCCTACCATTACTCGGCAATCATCATTATTGATCACATATAATACCGTATACTACATATGTACTCTTACCTATACTATAACTAATACTACTATTTTGTTTGATGTGTTGTGTGTGTGTGTGTGTGTGTGGTGTCGATGTCGTGTTCGTGTGTGTTTGTTCTGTCTCTGTCTCGCTGAGCCTGAGACCTCATGGATAAGACCTACGCGGACACCACTGTTAGCGTTCACTGTGTGCGACGTCGCGCGCGAGTGGTCAGCCACGTGCGTTGTCATGCCTAACTCTATTGCGAAGTATTATTTACATTATTAATAAACACGTAATGATTACCTCAACAAAAGCTATCGTACTCACACGAGACAACAGGGCCATCGCATAAAACTAATATTAAAGCCGCAACAACGCTTGCACAGAAGTGTCAAAAGCATTGTTCAAGGTTTGCAAAATACTATAAATGACGAACATATGCCCGATAAAAGAAAGTGAGCCCACAGAATGCGGATACGCGTATTCGAGAGAGATGAGAGATGAGAGAAGAGGAGAGATGATGGATGTAGCGGTAGCGGTGCGGGGGGGGGAGAGAGAAAGCAGAGGAGAAGCACATAATGTGATTACAAAGAACTTTGATAGATTGATAGATAATTAGATCTATAGATAGATATGATAGATAGATAGTATAGACTAGATAGACTGTAGATAGATTAAGGACCTAGATTCTTTTCTAAATGATTAGATCTGATAGAGTAAGATACCGCATAACGATACGCTCGACAGAATATATTATACAGAATTCAGTGTGAATAAGATATAGAGATGAGGAGAGCATGAAGATTATGAGAGAGAGAATAAGATAGAGTCAATGAGCGAGAGAGAGAATATAATCGGAATTATAGGATTAGATATCCATAATTAAGAGAGCGTAACTATATCTGTACATATTGTCCACTGTCGTACCGTGTGTCACTGTAAAAATCCGTATCATATAATGTGCGTTTCATGATCGAACTTAGGTCAACAATAAAATATTAATACCCGAGTGAGCGATCTAGTTCACCATCAAAGGTGCTACGTTAGACTAGGATATCTCATATTGTAGTCTTTTTTTGTCATTTATAAGAAGCGTTCAAGTGTGTAAATGGTTGAATGTGCCCAACACTGAATATATATAATAAACATAGCATATTTTGCTATTTCTATGGTTTTCGCGAATCTATCCATAACTCAATTCTTCTAATCTTATGTCACATCCATAGTACCGGTGTGGATTCGGTAAAAAGCTTTCTACTGTTGATCTCTTACTCTCTCTCTCTACTCTCTCTCTCTCTCTCTCTCTCTCTCTGCTGTCTCCTCCTCTCTCTCTCTCTCTCTCCTCTCTCTCTCTTTCTCTCTCTCTCCTCTCTCTCTCTCTCTCTCTCTCTTCTCTTCTCTCTCTTTTCTCTCTCGTTAACTCCTCTCTGCTGCTCTCTCTCTCTCTCAATCTTGGTTCTCATTCCTTCAAAATTTTGATAAATCTTTCGCTGTAAAGCTGGATATCTCGAAAACTTTCTATTAATGTGTCTGGTTCAATATCTATAAAGACGACAGTCGAATAAGTTAAAAAAAAAAAAAAAAAATAAGGAAAGGAAATTCGCAAGTATTTTTGCACTTTTTTCGGTCTAATTTAGCCTTTAATTTAAATAAAAAATATGGTTTACTAATAATCATTTAAAATTCAATTAGACAGTATATAGCAAAAATATCGAATTAAACTCATTATTAACAAAGATAGCAAGTGTGGAAGATATAAGGGAAAAAGCTCTAGCATAATTACGTACAAGCGAAAATTAATTATGTATTTACATCAGTTCCAATATATTTTTTTTTCTTTGCTTGAAAAACTCCTGGACAAGATAAACGTACCAACCAAACTAACAAGAACTATTATATATATTTATATAGTATATATATATAATATATATATATTTTATATATATATATAATAATATATTATATTAATATATATATATATATAACGGGGATATATATATATATATATATATATATAAGATATAATATATAGATATATATATATAATTTGTAGGCGTGGATGAAAGAGAGAATATACAAAAAGATATGACTTGAGGAATAGATTCACTTATTCCTTTCTTTTATTTCTTCTTTAGTTATGTTGCCATTTCCTTAAATTGCTTCTTGTAAGCATATTAATCATCGGGGCTTCAATAAAGTAAACAAACAATTAACAAATTGTATGTATTTTTTTGTATTTGTGTGTATGTTCAGGAATCTAATGAAAATTTTCATACATACATATATTTTTTTTTTTTGAGAAATACTATAAAATTTGTTGTGTTAGGTTATATAATTATATATATATATATATTAAAAAGCAGAATAGCGATAAGCCTCGTGTTCTACAAGTCCTATTATTACCTCTGAGGTAAGCTCCCATTGACTGATGTTAGGTTAATATAATGCTTCGAAAACCCTGGTAAGTTAAAAATTTAGTTTGCAGATTCTCTTATTGGATATTTCGCTGTATCAGTCAAAAGAGATTTCTCTATTTCCATAGGTTTAAAGGGAGATAATTTCACTTTTACGTACATAAAGATAAGCGTCCAGTAATTTAAAGATAGCGTTGGTTGCCGTAGTTGTTGCTAAAAGAGCGCTTTAACATTAAGAGCAATTCAGGTATAATCTAGTTAACTGAACGCGTATCCACAGATGAGTAGAATAAAGTCTTCCTTGAGAGAAATATATCACCATTTACCCGTCCATAACATTCATAGGTGTTTTTTTAGATTTACCAGCATGGTTCTGTGGTTCTCCCATCTTCTAAATTGTAATATCCACATGATTGTAGATTAGACTCCTTCTCTTAAGGGTAATTAATAAAGTTTCAATATAACTCCGATAAGGGTAACTTGCTGACGCTCCTAGAGAAGTTTCATTTAAAAATACCTCAAGTTGATAAAACACGTAACTAGGAAATTTGTTCGTGGATACTATTGATCGGTTCAGGGAAAATTATGAAATGTAATTTATTTGAGGTTTAGATATAAAAATTACATTCAAGGGTCAAGATATTGATCAGAGGTGCCTGGAATATTGAAATCGAGAGGTACATCTGTATTTGTAATTGAGTAAGGGGATAATACTAATAAAGTGGATTCACTCACACTAACTGTGTTAGTTCACAGAGAAGAATCCATTCGCTCTTACAACAGTCTGGAGAGATGGAGAATTGCATCTTGCTGATACAGCACCGAACTATAATAGAGAGATTTGTAAACATTCTTATCATACAAGTTAGTTACAGGTTGTCATTGTTTATGAAATAGTTGCCATTCAGCATCATTATTAAAGGGTAAAAAAATCAATACACTTTTTCTTTAGTGGACCTTTTCTATTCCTCTTTAGTTTTTTACGACGACCTACACCTTGACCCGTCATCTTTACGTCGTATTTTTCGCTTAACATCATCAACATTCATCAAAGCATCGGCTAGATTCGTGTACGCTGTTCAGAGTCGACACCACCCAAATATTCCTGGAAAGTGTCTTATCCCTGTCCTAGCTGCTGTTTAGCAAGATATTTACCTCCTGATTTAAACAAAGATAGCACGTCGTAACAACGAAGCAAAAAATCCACCTAAACCATACCCCCTTCTTGCATTCTTGAACCCCCTGAACTCGTCTCTTTCCAATTATTATTTACGAGCTTCCTTCTGTTATATGTACTTTCACACTGCGTTCCAGTCGTGACATGGTATGGACTTACCTTTCTTACATCTCTTATATACAATACGAATCAACTTCAGTTGGGTCTTACCAAAGGTAAGTATGAACATTAGAAAAATTATAACTCTTTTACCTTTAGAAAATGAACTACTTCTTAACAAGGCTTTAGTATTCCTATACTGGATCTATATATCTGTATAAACATAGCATACAGGATCTTGAAACATCTTAGAAAGCATGCATACAAAAATGTAATGAAGTCACGGTGCATTTTTGTACATATCTTCCACGTTGGTATAAAATGCATTTAGAGCCTTAGAATGGTTTTATTATTTCGCGATTTTATATATGTGATAACAACAAAACTACGACAACCAAAACTGAAGGAACGGAAAATAATATTATGAACTTTCAAGTTCACTCCTGATGAGTTTTAAGTGATATAACACGTTATCTTCGTTTAACGGGTTAATTAACAAGAAACACTAAATCTTTACCTACAAAATTCACTTGCTTCAAATTTTGTTAAGTCTTATAAACACCTCGGTAATCGAGTTTAGCATTGTTAATTGGCATAATTTCGTAGAAATATTCATTCTTGCCTCGTTTGAGAGTTGCCGTCTTTTAATTTATATAATAGATTACATTATCAAACATTTTCTAGATCGTAAACGCCAAGTTTGTAACAGGTATATTCTCTATAATGTTAAGAGTAAATATATATAATTAATATTTACACTATGAACCTGCTTCAACTAAGTTATTACTTCGATATAAGATTATATAGCGTTCATGAATTAGTATGTAGTATATATTTGAATTTTTATTCACTCGATATAGAGTAGATCCATATTAAATAAGCGATATATGAGCGCAGCGTTAAAGATAGAAAGTACTTCAATCTTCCGATGTTCTAACCAATAATTAAAACTGATTACATATGATCTTAATTTCACTAGGCATTATATATACTGTTAAAACTTTCAATGTATAAATCCCTATTCCATTTGACCAATATAATACTGTTAATGTTTACCTATTTCCACTTATAATCCTACATATTTTTCTAATTTGATATACTATCATAGACTCTTATAGGATAATATCAATAACTTGTATATTTATCATGTATATTTTCTTGTTTATATAGAATCCCTCACTTAATTTTTTCTCGTCAAATCCTTACAATAGATAGTAAAATTTAACCTTCTAGGAATTCTCTATGATTAGATCATATCATTTAAAAACTCACTCTCTATTGAACACCAGTCATTCATATACCCTTTTTATTAAATTCATCAGTCATAAATACTCTTACAATAATCTCTACTATTAAATGCTGGTAACTTTATTTTCACCTGTAGTATGATAAGTACACACGTTTTTCTTTTACCATATCCTAATAGGGTATCTTAGTGTTACTTATGATGGGTAGGTACATGTTAACAGTCAAGAGTTCAGCAAGTCATTTTATCGTGTAATCGTTGATATTTAAAGTATCATCTTGCCGAGGGATACCAGATTCTTTCTTATTATTAAGTATCTATTTAGCAATCATTATAACATTGCGCTTATTATATATGATAATAATGTTACATAGAACATTTCTTTTCAACCATAATTATTCTTGAAACTCTTTACACTAAAAAAATTCTGATACCCTTATCTAGTCTCAATAATCATATTTTGTATATCTTGTATCCCTTATATTATAATTCCTGATCTGCTTAGTAGCAAACGTCTTTTGATTTTTATCTTTTTAAAAACCTTTAACCATAAGTAGCTTGATATAAATACATCTATCAAAAGAAATATCGATTACCCTTTACATAGTAAGTATTTTAATATTTTTAATCATATCGTCAAATTAATTGCCAATTAGCATCTAATTGAGGGGCTAAGTCCGGGCTAGGAAATTTTTTTCGATATTAAAGGGTTATACGAATAGTAAAAGTGATTCACTTCATCCTTCTAAAATTTTTTTCTATATCGTATTTTACTTAATATGAGAAACTTTGAAGCATAACCTTGAATAAACCCCTTATAACTTAAGGTACTGAGTTTCACATCAAGTTTTAATAATATCGTTCAATTATAAAATGCTTCTCTTCCTATATGTATCACAAGACATTTAACAATTATAAAATAAGTTTTATTACTTTATTAGAGAAGATATATAAAAAAATCAGATATATTAAATATGAAGTATATTTAATTTTTTAATTATACAAAATTATATATATAACATTTTAAAAACTAAGATACTATAATAAATCAATGCATAAGTGTAGACAGGAAAGAAACATTAATAGTAATTAGAGTATTATATATATATATATATTAATTATATTATTCATAAATTTAATATATTATATTATAAATTATATTATATATATATATATATATACTTAATATAGATTAATTAATATAATATATATATATAATAAATATATATATATATATACATTATAAATATATGGATATTAATATTAGTGTATATTATATATATAATATATATCATTATATATTATATTATACATAATATTAATACATAATAATACAAGCCATATTAAAAAATCATAATAATAATCTAAATAGGCTAATCCAATTTTTGATAACTATTTATATTGAATTTATTTCTTATTCGCTCGCTCTGAACTATATATGTACCTACTGTTTTAATCAACTATTTGATCTATCTCCAGGCTCAATAAGAAAGTTACCGCAGCTATCATCAGTCTTGGCTGAGTAATTTAGTTAATAATATTATCAGATCCTCATAATTCTCATGTAATTCATATGAGATAATATAAACTTCTATTGAATAAATTATAATATAGCTGAATTCTTTAGTAGTTTAGCCTGGTCCATCTTAGCTAATGAGAGCTATAAGTAAATCAGGCAGGATTGTGATTTCATGTTGAATGTTATGATGCATGCTGATGATTTCGTATTGTTTCATCCATCAATAATGATTTGGCCGTAGATCATCCATTTTAATTTTATTTATTTAAAAGATTATATATGATTTAAAGCTTAATACCGTTTAATACTTAGCTCCTTTACTTGAGTATAAAGCTTCCATTATACTTGAGATATGTCTAAATATTAAGCTCTTTTTCATCCATAGACTGAGATAATCTAGTAGTATAAGCATGACACTTCCTTATATAGGATTTAAAAATAAAACGTATTTAAATTAAATCTACTATGATTTATGAATATATGATACTATATTTAGTTTATATAGATAATTTGTTTTTTTCTATAATAATGTATCTTATGATTGAATATACTTTATAACTATTAATTTGATTGCAGTACCGATCTTAATAAATATATTTATTCTAAGTTATCAACTTGAGGTGATCTATAAACCTCAAAAGGCTGTTCGTTGAAATCATAATGGTGATCAAGATATATCCATCTGATATTATGACTTACACATTGTAAATATGTTACTGTATATTGAGGCTTTTCGATAAGCTGTTGTTGTTTAGAGTGATTTTGATTAGTACCGTTGGATAGATCTGTCATTGTATAGTGGATGTTGTAGTATATAAGTTAGCTGCTTATTTAGTTGCATCGTGATATGTGTGGTGCTGTTGTTATATATAGTGTATGTTTTGGTGTTATATATAGAGAGGTTAAAGGATTGAACTGGTGTAAGAGATCAACGCTCATAAAGTCACATTGTGATTTTAGGGAGTTGAAACTACGAGCGAACTATTCTGCTATTAATTCTAATATATGATAATCATCAGCATGCCCTCGGGGAAGCGACAAGCCGAACTATCCCATATGAATTTATTCCTGGAAGGGATGAGCGATATAACGGAAAAGGTTTAAGGCTCAACACAGGATGAGTGATAACCCACGAAAACTATAGATTAACGAGCTAGCAACGTATATTAATTTAGCAAATTGAAGCCAGATTCCTCATAAGGATAAGAAAATCACTATCCCCCTCTCTTATCTAACCTATGCCTCCTTCACGACCTCCAACGACCAGCATACCCGTACAAGCTCTTTCTTAAATCCATCAGCTAAGAAAATGAGCATTCATTCCTTGGACGGCGGCATTACCTGTGTCAGACGCTCCTGGAAGCTTCCTTCTTCAGGTGATATATTTTTACCACACATCTAAAGTCAAATATCTTGATTAAGTCCGCTTATGAGAGTCAAGCTCAGCTGATTACGAGGTACCAGCATGACTATAATCTCTTTCTACATGACAACAACATTATTATGCGAGCAGACTAAAGAGCTTATGTACGTGTCGGTAACACAATGTGATATACATCACCTGTTAGCGTATATTATTATTTCCAAGTGTTCGTTTTCAAATCTTTATCGTCATTTATACACTATAGCTTTACAATTTACATCTAGTTCTTACTGCATACTCACAAGTATCCATTTTTCCTCTAGAATAACATTACACGAGTTTGCCATTCTCGCCACAAATTTATGCACCTATACACCAGACTTGACTAACCGAATACTATCATCCATCTCCGTTTCTCAACAAATCGACTGACCAAAGCCAACTATTATTTGTACGAATCACCCCGGGAATGATGCAAGTTCCATGGCTTATTCTGATAGAGCAGTTATCAAATTAATATTTTAAACCCCATGTACCAGCTCGCGACTACAGACTGACTTCAACCCTTTTGTTCAATATTATGTTCGACTCAGCACGATGACTCACACGACTCCATTCGTTACATCCGCTTACTATAGGGCGCAACCTATCTGTGATAATGAATTTGGGTATGAGACTCCACCTGACATACCTATCAGAAAAACTCTGGACAAATCTTAGTTGCCACTTCTCTCTACTGGTTGATCCAACAAGAGTATGTATCACATGACGTATCTGTAAAAGCACAATGCCGACCTATAGTGATTTGACATGTGATCATCCTTGAAAGTTGAGTAAATGTAACAAGCGTTATGAATTCTGGTATTGGTATATTTAGAATTACGAAGATGAACATTTCGTGAGGAGTTGAAGAAAGCTATTAGTACAGTGGGAGTGGACCTCACTACAACTGTTTAGTAATTAAAAGGATGGTAAGTGAGATACAGGTAACACATTAGTGAGGCATTACTAGAGGGAATCAGTTCTTTCAATTGAATGATATGTACGACGAGCCATATAATGCCTGGTCTAATAATTTCGTTCGACAAGAAGTGCAAATAAATAATGGTTAAGGGTTTGTCTGATAACTGACACTGTAGGAAACTAGGATTGATTATGCGTGTAGCATTAGGAAGCGATTAATGAAAGGTGATATTAGATCACTGCTCCGATATATATATATGAACATCAGCCTTTACCTATATGGAAATAATAACTCACATTAACTACCAAGTAAGTAATTAAAATATTATCTTAGTATTATATGGATTTATAGAACAACAGCGTGTAAATGAATGACGACTATATACGCGGTTCTTACAGGCTTAACTTTTCTGAATAAGATCTCAAGCTTACTTTTAAAAATGATTGTAAATAACAGGAATGAGAAGTTATCCTACGCTAAATAAGTCCTGTGGGTTATAGGACATAGACACTGAGAACTAGATCAGTCACAAAATAACTGACAAGAACAATAAGTTGTACAATAGAAGGTCCATGTTCTAGATGAACCTGATCACATAAATGAATAATAGAATGGAAAGATATGTATATTATTACTGTAGCGATTATCGTTTTATAAATATTAATTGGAGTGTATTGGATTGGAGAGATCGTCGTTGATTTCATCAACTCTAATAGGTATAGTTCAGATACAAAGATCGCAACTCACCTTTACACTCATAATTATCGGCGTACCCACCTTGAGTAAACTTGTTGAGCGATGTGATCGTAGTTTGATTTAAGGGTGCAAATTAATGATTATTTAGAAATTAGAGATTAGATGTTTGGGGGAGAACCGTGGGCTGAGAAGAGGCGGAGAAAAGTGCAATTACATGCATCGGAGAAGGAGAGCGAAAGGATGTTGGAATGAGAATAGGAGAATGGACAAACAAACACGGACTGCCCCCCTAGCCTATTATAGGGATAGAGAGAAAGGATGGAAAAAAATGATTTAAAGATTAGGGTGTGTGATAAAAAGGAGCAGATCCGAAGAAAGATTTGAAACGATTATTGACATAGAGGGAGTTTTAAGCGTACAGGTGGAAGTTGTATTCCTGCGTGTTTAGCCTAACAGTTTCCTATCGTTATAACTTCGAATCCAAAGAGTAAAGATGGAGGCCTAAGCTACGTGCATAGTAAAAGTCTATGGATTCGTGAGTGGAGAAGGCACGACCTCCGATGACCCACCTCTGAGTGTGTGTAGAGTAGGAAGAAAGAGATGCGGAAAGCAACTGAAAGAGGTAGTCGCATAGCAGCTATCTAGGAAAGTATTGTAGGGAAGAGCGCAGACATATATAATGAAAAATGTGACTGAAAGCTTTGAGGAAAATAATAAAGAATGGATGCGAAAGCGGAAGAGTGTGCTAAGTATTGGAGAGTGTAGAGTGGAGGAATGGCACGAGCCGAGAAAGTAGGCATGTGTGCGAAATTAAGGTTATCAGCGTGTGGGCACAATCGTAGAACAACTAATCTTGAGCTAGCTGCTCAGGGTTTTGTTACCTGCACGGGACTGATGTGTGTTTACTCAGATAAATGATGGCTCAAGTAGTAGTAACAATATGGTCTGCCACACTCAAAACAGATCCTTATAGATCTAAAATGTCACAATCATGATGTGGTGTGTTCAGAAAGAATAGTTGAGACAATACGCGTTTAAGGAAGTGAGATTAAGTAGTCGAGAAGAGAAGTTAAGAGTAAAATGAGAGGCAGTGCAGCATCTCAAAGCGCGACAATATAGAGGGAGTTATGTTGGCGGTGTGAATAGAAGGAGCTAAAGATGATGGCCGAGAATAACATGATAAGAGACGCTCAGGAGAAAGTAGATATTGCTCTCGTAGATGGCAAAAGAATAGGGTAGATAGAGTTGCTTGTGTTGAAACCGTATATTAAAAGATGAGCTAAGCTCGATACTGAGATTCGACCGAGCTTGGCGCAGCAGACGCCGAGGAGGGGAAAGAAACGCTAGCTCTCTGAGAGGGTTGCCGTAGTCACAAGGCATATGCAGACGGGGGGGTCTGCGAAGAGAAGCAGAAGAAGGCTGAACCTTGCCAAAGAAGGCGAGAAAAACGAGTGAGCCATTTCAAATGAAGCAAAAACGTGGATAATGAGACGGGAGAGTTTTAAGGGGGAGTTTACGGACGGAGCTCAGAATGGTGTGCACTCTGTGAAGGGGGAATTAATTGTTGATGACTCAACGCTAGGTCCGCGAGGAGGGAGCAGATAACACCAGATACATTACGAAGATGCCATAGTGAGGGTCCGTTCACACTAATAGGAAATAAGATTATTCAATTTGCGACGAGTTCTCACTTAAGGGTTGTAAAGGGAGCGGGTAGAAGGGGTGTCTATATTCGACATTTCGACCAGGTTGATCCTCACTCTCTGAAATTCTAACTACCTTTCTCTGATTCGAATGCTTGAAAAATTGCTAATCATATGTCCGTCAACTGTGACAAATTTGAGAATTTAGAGTAATCATAGAAGGGTTCAAAAACAATCGTTAGATAATATATATAAATCAGTAATGACATTATACACCTAGCAACGAACCAAGGTCATCTAAGAAGTTTATAAGAAGACTAATACATCGAATGTACGCAATGTAGTTAATGTTTATAACCTCATTTTGCGTAAATATAATTATATACTCTAGTTTCTAGTAGTGAAACTAGTGATACCACTCTGTCTTATCTTCAACACTTTCTCTCCTCCGAGTAATGTTTCTAAGCATAATGTACATTGGGAAGCTGGATATATATAAGAATAAAATAATTGTTTAGCTCCTGACTCTCTAGCATTAATTTTTATTTTATATATAATCATATATTAAACAATTTTTAATATATTATAATTAATGTTCAAGAGTTAAGATCCTTAGTGTTCCGATTAAAAACCTATATATATAGTCCTAATTTAGGTGTGATACTGTATATTTCCATTATATTATGTTTTTAAATAATGTTTATCCTTTATATAAAATTGTAAATAATAATATTTGATGCTAAAATATATATGTAACACTATGAAGTTATTGCTCTATAATGTATAAAGAGCTTTATAATAATAAAAAACTGTTTTCTTAACGTTGTTTATTTAATCTATATGGAAATACCAAGAAATAAATCAATATGTCAAGTTGGTTTAATGACAGTAGATAAAAGTTATAATAAATATTTAAAATATTATATAAAATTAAAGTTAGTAAAAACAGAATACACCGTTTGTCATAATTTCTCGTGATTACTAGATCGTACATGCTTATACGCGAGGTGTCGCGCGCACGTCTAGTCCCGTCCCGGTCGAGATGCGACACCTTAGGGGGGCTCGCGCCGGCGTCGGATTCGCCTGCGGGCTGCGCGATGGCGTTGATACTCGCGCAGAAGGCCCACGCGCCGAGCTCCGACCGCGCCCGGAGGCCAGGGCGTGGCGGTGCGAGCCGTAGGAAAAAAGCGCGGCATCGCGCCCCGCTTTCTCAGTCAGGAGCAGTCATCAGACAACGGCTAGAGAGCTGACCTCTTCTTTGCGGGCGCGCCTATCTCCTTCGCAGCTTAACCGAACATTGTACATCGCGCCGTTAAGACTCTATAAACAATTTCAATATAAGTCGCTAATTGTAGGTAGGTCTTCCTAACAAACCTTGAGATGCGTAACGCTTACATCTTCTTTAATAACACTAGACATCTATAATTAGTGAAAATAAAATAGTATAAATCTTATAATTTTTTATGTAGTCAGAGAGAGAGGAACGACTACACGCAGCGTGATTGACCACTTTAATCCCCCTGCGACAATATCTCTCACGAACAAGCACAAAGGTGACACAACATGAGCACATTCTTACGCCGCTGTGAGCTGAGTCGGCGTCATTCGTTTCTGCGGCGGATATCGGCGGGACGCTTTGCCTGAGGAAAATGTTTCGTACTATTGTTTTCCTTCGTTCTTGGATCTATCGCGCGTTTTTCCGGGAGCGTCTCGCGCGCGATTCTGGCAGGGACACGAGGGAGGGCACCGCGAAAAGTGACCCCGTTCGTACCGCGCACCGGTTTAAGCGCCAGAGACTGAGAACCAGCAGTTTAGTCGATGCGCACGAGTCTCCTGAATCCGCATCCTCTCACAGTTAAATTCACCCGATGGTGAGGAGTGATTTTCTATCGTAATTTAAAAATGAGAAGTGAAAAACGACTTGCGAAGCGATTTAGTGCACCATCTATTCGACCCGGCTACATGGCGCGTCGAGGACGTCCTCGAGGGGGGCCTCTCTACCAACGCCGCATTTTATATCCATTCACTACAAAAAACTTCTCTAAATAATATATATATGCATCCACAATGTCTTTAACACTTTCACTCATCATATTTAATAGGCACGTACAACTCCACCAGCGTGCTGCGTTAGCGGGATGTGGTGTTCCGTACCGGCAAGTCACTGGGCATATGAATTGCGCCGAGAATGTCTCGATACAACAAGGGGAGCCACCCAGTCGATACACCCCGTCTCGCATAATTTAATTATAAGCAAATATAATATATATTATTTCTCGATTTAGACCCTTATGTAATAGTTTTTAGTTTACAATAGCATTGTTGTGTACCTCTGACGGATGCTCGGATTGCGACCGAAAGCAAACCAGTGCGGAAGACAGAATTCCGAGTGCGTATAAATAAACGATGTCCAGGACGAAAGCGGTGGTTGACACGAAGCATCGTGGAATGAAAGAAGAATAAGTAAGGGGAGTTGGAGCGCACAGCTCGCGCACGCAAGCGATGGCGGCGTCATAAACAGACCTATGTCAAGTCGGTGAGGGTGACCTCAGTATGAGGGGCGTTGACCCAAACGCGTTTATAGAGCGTGTATAAAATCTACAGCCACGCAGATACATAAAACAAGGCGGTGATACCAACTATACCCCCTACCACACATACCAAACGAACAGATACTAATACAGCCCACAAACCAAACAACCATGAACACTCACAAAAGATAGCAAGGGCAATACTACCTAAGACAACAGCTAGACCTCTATCCGGCATACTCAGATGCTATCATCATAGCCCAATAATATAAATAATAAATAAGATAAAAAAAAAAAAAATATAAGGATAAGAAATGGAATAATAATAGTAATAATATAAGATAAAGATAAATAATAAGATATATAAGATATATAAAATAATATATGTCATAATGATATTTATTTATTTATATTATTATTTTACCCACTGAACTTTTCCCGCTTGAGCGGAGGTAGTGCGTACGTTACAGCCGTTCTCCCACTCACAACCTACCCCTATGCTCGTCAGCTACAATCCCACCTCCTCCACCAGCACACTCTAGATGATCCCTCATGCACAAAGCACAAGACAGGACCTACACCTCTTCTCTCCATCATCCCTCCCGCCTCAGCATCTCCTTATATCTCGATCAGATCACACCTATCTTGTATTTATTAGAGAGGAGTCTCCCCTGTCCTCATAATCACATAGATGATCCCCCCGCCTCCCATACTCGCCGATACACCACTCTCTGTATCCATCCATATCTCACTAATGCCGCAAGACCATCTTAAACATTTCCCTAGTCCGCCTCTTCCCACCAACCGCGAATCCTGCCAAATCAGCAAATCAGTCGTTGCCGAACATCAAACAAAGGAGACGGTAGAGGCACGAAGCGCATATTTCCTAATCCAATCTTATGCTATCTGCATAAAATCCATCACACAAACGCGGCATAGACTACAATCCGCACGAATAATTTCATACTGCAAATACTTCGAACTTCTTCCTGATCCTAGGGCAATTCAGCCCGCCGAAGTTTTACAACAACCATGACATACATAACAACCGACTTAGTACAACAAATTATTTTCAAACTATATTATAATCTTATAAGCATTTCAGGTGAATGAAGAATCACCCCCCTTCCAATAATACTCTCGAGTAAGACTAGAGACTCAGAATGCATCTCATTGCGTTCTCACGTACATCTATTTGACTTAATATCTGACCTCCTTCATCCCTCGGACCCCGCTATAGCATCCAAATATCCATCCGCAGAGAATTATAAGTCTAAAAGATCTTGTACTTCTTCAAAAAACGTACCATCACCACCTTACGATCGAACCTCTAATACACGTCCCCCTACCTTTAGAGATCTTTCCTCCTCCATCGAATCAGCTAACACTTTACTACATGTACGCTGGATTGAATATTTTAAAGCGACCCTTTGTGCCAACACATTCTCTCAAATCATCCCTCATCCATAATTTATACCTCTAACCCTCCGGATTAACGTTCATTCTATATCATACTAGGGCAATAATTATCTTCCGCATAAACAGTTATCATTATTCGACTAATTACACTTCATAATCGAATCTTTCCATATTTCAATTTCATCCAATGTCAACCCCCCATCCCCTCCTTACTACCTTATATAAAAAGTTTCAATTACACTACATATCCAAAACACTTTCATCACCATTAAAACATATAGCTATTATTTTATACACATATATCCTACGCAGTTTTTACATTTACAACCTATTGCCACTCAATATCCTATAGCCAATTACTTTTGTTAGAGTCCAACACAACACATTTAAACAATCTATACCCTGTAACTACTCCTATCATACGTCCACCGTGACCTTGATTTTCCACTTAAACAATCTACATTTCTATCTATCTACTCAAAAATACAGTTTCTAATGTTTATCTTTAGCGGTTATCCCTATAATTACATCCCCTAGTCATACTCTGCAAGGTATTAACCAATTTTATCCCGCCTACCCAAGTGTTTTTTATCATAAATATTCCAAAAAGCAATGATAATCTTATAGTGTATCAAAAAGAAATCTAAGTTAAAAAATTTAGCATTCATACTAAATCCTTTTCATGTAATAATCTGGACTCATAGTAATTTTAAGTACAGGTGTAGTACTTCTTTGATAGAACTCTAAAAATATTACATTCATTGTTTTAGCAATATAATACTTATGAGCTTAGGTTAATCTGAGTATTAGTTATATAACATAAGTAAATCTAAAGTTGAATAAAATAAGCATTCATACTGGCACACATATAATTACATAATGATTTATTGTACTCCTGAATAGTGATAAATTTAGAATCCAAGCGACATTTTCATCTTTTGAAAACATTAAAAAATATTATGAACTAATTATATCTATAGCAAATTTAAAAGCGAGTAAGACCAACGTAATTAAAAAAAAATACACCGGGTTTACAATCTAAAGTTTTGAAAATAGTGATTATTTGAATATCAAAAAAAGCGACCAAAACGGAGCGCTTTTGGATTTCTATGTTATAGCAGGTAGTATGAGTTATCTCCTTTGTAAAAACCTTTAAAATATCTTAACTATTCTTGGTGAGTAATTCTATAGCAATAAAGCGTTTTCAAGCTTATATGTATATTCAACTATTTTATAAAGTTATATACAAAGAAATCAAAGTTTGAAAAAATATCATTCATTACTTAAATCATTATTATATTAATTGTAGGTATCCTAGTATTTAGGCAGGTTTGAGTATCCTCTTATTGAATGAGAACACTCTATTAATAAAATCTTAACAATTCAGTACTAATATTAAAGCAGGTCGAGCTTAGTAGTATATCGTTTTAATGTGTTAATACAAAGAAATCTAAAGTTGAAAAATTTAGCAATTCAACTAAATCACTATTGGAAAACACTCCTATGGTACAGATGGTTCGATATTTGAGAAGGTACTTCTTAGAAAGA
Organism: Trachelipus rathkii; assembly: GCA_015478945.1. Lineage (NCBI taxonomy): Eukaryota > Metazoa > Arthropoda > Malacostraca > Isopoda > Trachelipodidae > Trachelipus > Trachelipus rathkii. The sequence continues at coordinate 11,918 of JABUQX010042506.1, read as the reverse complement.
AATCTAAATTACTTACATTCTGGTTAAGCAATAAAGCGTTTGATCGAGCTTAGGTATATCGTTTTAAGTGTTATAATAACACAAAGAAATCTAAAGTATTAAAAATAATAGCTAATCATACTAAAATCATTTTCCTATGTTAATTATTTTAGATAACTCCTATGAATTATTAGGGAATATGTTATAGTATCTTCTTGTGAAAGAAATCTTCTAAAAAACTTAACATCGTGGTAAGTTATAGTGTTACAATTAAATTGAAGTGCGAGCTTGTGAGTATAATTTACGGTTTTTAAGTATTTAAGCAAAAAAGCTAGAAAGTAAAAAAGTAGCAATTTTTCGAGACTAAATTCCACGTATCAGGAATGTAAGTGTACTCCATGATGAATTTTATTGGGCATAGTGAGTTTGTGAAATGGTATTACGGCTTTTTGATAATAAACTGCGGTCAAGCACTCTTAGGAATTGCGGTTAAGCAAAAGCCGAGGCGAGGCGGAGTAGAGAAAGCTAATGGTGTTCCAAGCGGCTGGGGAGTAAATCACACCCCAAAAGCAAAGGAAAAAGGATTACAGGCTAGACGAATAGAGCGACGTTCATAATCCTGAATGAGGAGAGCGGGAGTAAATATTAAGGAGTAAGGAGTTTATGCAAAGATGGTATGAGTACTTCAGGTTGAAAAACGCTCGCAACACACAGTCACATTACGTGAACAGCGCGAATTGGAGCAATAAAGTCTATACTACGAAGCGGAATATAGCTCAGTGCGATGATATGTTAGATATAACTAATAGAGAGCAAATGACCATAAGGGCAACTAAATCACTAATCTATTTAGCAAGGTGTCATACGTATTAGATTAATAATAAATTATTGACAGAATTTATATTAGGTTACGAAGAACAGCCGTTATGAAGTAGGCATGTACGCTTTAAGAATACGGAGTCGTGCGGGAGATAAAAAGCGTCGTCTCAGAGACAGCTTGACAGCGCGTGCCGATATTGATCGCTGTCCATTTGAGGTGAGGCAGTGGAGGTATGCACCGCCGAGAAAGGGTAGGCGAGCGCCCACTGACTGACCAAAGTTATAGTGGTTCAGTTTGATCAGTGAGTTGAGATACATCTCCAGGAATATTTCCAACATAGATGCTGTGAAAAAAGCTGAAGCAGAGCTAGTTTGTTGGAGTACTTAAAGTCATTTGGTATTTTAACATGACGAGTATGTGAGAGACTACACTAAGGCGACGTCTGTTTTGGAGGTGCTTAATAAGTGGAGTATTATGCATTGATTGTAAAAACTAGCTAACCAACTTATTCAAACGAGTACTCGCAGGGCTGTAGCCTATCACAAAGCGTTAGTCGGAGGCTAGAGGCGTGGGTAGAGACGTTAGAGAATCTAGAGCGGTAGGAGAAGAGAAAAGTCTCTAATACGAGTGCATTGTAGGAGCAAATTTATTAGAACAATATGACGGTAATTGCGTTTGATTGCATCTTCTATAGGGGATATTAATGTGGGAAATGCCAGATTTAAGTAAGCAGGAAGTACGGGGATGGATGGATGGAGGTGACAGGATTATAAGCGAGAGTTTGGGAAAAACGCAGAATTCGACGTGCTCGAAATATACTAGTATCCAAATCAGCAGGAGGTGCGAAGTTGAAGGATGAAGCTCATTCGACGAGAGACAAGGAGAGTGGCTGTGAGTCGTGCACGACGAGTGAGACCAAATTAGAAGCTTTCAAAGGGGAAAAGAGATTGCAGTCAAGATATCTAATTATACGCGAATTGCAGGTACTAATAAGCGATGATACCTCTCCGAGGTAATTGCTTGCCACGAGGAATTAGTATAAATACTGACATAAGCTTCTAGCGGTGTGGCAAAGAACCGAAAGGGACAGAATCAGATGCTTGACGAATACTTTAACAGCTCAGAAGATAAGGTTGCCTGTCTTGGCGGGTCAGAGAGCTATAGCAAAAGCTTTGATGGACTTCGAAACCCAAAGGAAAGAACTAAGTATATTAAATTGGATGTAAGATATTCAGAATGTGGCACCCAGAACTACTTATCATGATGGAATAGATGTGCTAGACATCGGCAAAAAATGGAAAGAGAGGGCAGGTGGATTGTTCGCGAATGGTGCATGCCCAGTCGTTATCAAGAGATAGAAAATCTCACGACTTGTCACTCAAAAAGATACATTTCTCATTATCTAGGCAAATATTTCCTCAATTTGAAAAATCGCAAAGTAAATGCTTTAGCAAGTAGCATGGCAGACCTACGTCTCTAGCAGTGGTAGGGGGATGAAGGTATCGAATTTAATTAGCCAGATTACTGAATTTGAAACATCCATATACAAAACTTTCTTATAATATTCACGTAAGAAAAAAAGCACACAATGAAATGAGACGCAAACACGAATCATGTGAGTGATGCGGAGATAGGGAAGATACACTATAATACAGGCGTGACAGAGTATTCATGTATTATCGAGGAAAAGCCTTGAATAATTGAGCTTTGAATCCCGTATATCCTGCTGATCGGAAAAAAACATGCGTAACAATACTTTAACAGTTTCCTGAAATTGGATTTTATGTTGATGAGCACACGAATGCGTTGTAGGCGCTAGATGGAAGAATTAATCGAAGTGAGAAGGTAGACCGATAATTGCACTAGATCTTAGAGGAGTCTCGAAAATCAATGCAACGTTGATCGATGATGCGCATACACAGCCGCATAAGTCTAGCGTAGACAAGAATTTGAAAAACACCGATGGTGATATATATATAACATGTAGAGACAATATCAACCGTGACGGCTCGGAAAGAATCTACTGTAAACGACGGATCTACGGTCAGGTTACCATTCAACGATTACTGCGGCTGAATTTTGATATAACACGACAAATAAGCGTGATAAGATACGAGAGAGACAGGTGTTTCCTTTGTTCGTGCGATTAGGTATTAGCGGGTAAATGATTAAAATTAATTAAAAATAATATTTACTTTTCCTAATTTAAAGAAAAAAAAAGCATACCTAAAGCTAATTTTGGCTTAGATACGATCAAACGTATACGACTATTATTGGGATCAGAAAATCACTTTCATAATTTTGAGCACATATTATCTTAAGCACCTGCTCGTATATAGGTTAGGTAAAGTGAGCTCTGCAAAAAGGTTGGGTCGATATCCGCTTGTGCGTAATAGAATAGCCATACAAATATCCAACAGTCAGTATGTGCAAAAAACGGAGCAATACAAACATGAGCTACCTGGTAGGTAAGAAGCCGGAGGGTGGCGGGATATCAGAGTGCTGGAATGCTGTACGATGTTTATTGCGAAAATTTTGTAAACAAAAGCAAAAAGAGTGATAAAAAAAAAAAAAAAAAAAAAAAAAAAAAAAAAATAAATAACAATATAACTAAAGGTTCACCTGCAGGAATAAGGTAAGCGCCGAGTTAATGTGAATCCATGCAGATGAACGATGGAATATGTGGCGATAACAAGGAAGAACAGAGAAATAGAAATGATTCTTTGGAGAATTCCTGTGAAGAGAGTGGTTTTAGTAAAAAAAAAGAGAAAAAAAATTGATAGCTCTTAATAAAAGAGCTTATTGAGTAATATGAGTAGAGAAGCCTATATTTAGAGACTTTTTGATACGAATCGTGTAGACTCTGTTAAGATAATAGTATCGTTCTAAGGGTATAATTTTTGTTTTTCTTTTATATAATCACAATAAAAAGTATACTACACACGTCTTGACCAAAAGGAATTAGCATCATACATTTCACGTACACCTCATGGCCACGTGAGTCATGGTAGGAGATACTTTCGGAGCTTCTATCCGGTGGAGATACTACTAGCAGTGTTTGGACTATGTGTGCACTCCCTCTCTCCGCTGAGAGGAGGATCTCTCGCGTCAAAAATACCTCACATCTCTCGATGGTAGTTTGGGTTGTAGCATGATTACGACGCGTGAGTTCCGTCTCCACCGCCTTACTTATTCCGTGTGTGAGGAGTTTATGAGAAGCAAAACAGTTCTACCACCCTCTGTAGAAATTCCTCACGTCACGTGCATCGAAGCTCATTCATGCTCAGATAATTGGACTCCTAACGAATGTCCCGATTTGTGGCATGGATAGTATGCCTTTGGACTACTTACTATATTGAAGAACTCTAAATAGTAATACTTACATTCTAAGAGATCCTACAACAGGCTAGATGTAGTAGTATATTTCGTTTTAATGTTATGATAACAAGAAATCTATAAGTTAAAAAAAAATTAAGCATTATACATTACTAAATGTCTAATTCATGTAAATAATTTAGGTACTATCACTAGTAACTTATTAGAGCTGTGATGTTTGGATGAGTACTCCGTATATGTGAAGAACTCTGATAAATACTACAATTCTGATATATTGTAGCAAATAAATTGTAGGTCGCAGCTTAGGGTATATCGTTTTAAAGTAGTTATAATATACAAGAGAAATCTAAAGTTGAAAATAAATATAGGCATCATACTAAAATTCACTTATTCATGTAAAATAATTTGTTACCCTATGTAATTAGGCAGGTGTTGAGGGTATATCTGTATTTTAGAAGAACTATACTAAAAATACTAAATTTCTGGTGTAGCATATAAATTGTAAACGAGCTAGGTATATCGTATTGTAAGTTTTTATAACTAAAGAAATACTAATATTATATGAGTGTTTGAGCTAGCATTCTAAATAATCACTTTCAGTAATAATTTGAACTCCTAGGTAATTATTAGGCAGGTGTTGAGGTGAGTATCTCTTTTGTTAGAACTCTTAAGATGAACTTACATTCTGTATATTAGCAATAAATAGACCTAGTCGAGCTTAGGTTAGAATATCGTTTAAGTTGTTTAAACAAAGAAATCTAAAGTTAAAAATAAATTGAGCATTTCTAAAATCTCTTATAACTTTCATATTAGTTAAAATTACTGGATGTCCACTCCACCCAATCTCACGGCACGAGCGTGCTCTCTCCCGCGCTCCATATTCTAAAAAGAGCAAAACTTTCTTATATGTATATAATTTGATATCTTGTTTTTTTTTTTTTTTTTTTTGTTTCTTCGTAAGAATGTGCCAACAAGGAAATGTAATCGAGCTTCCAACAATGGGTATTATCACTCGTCTCTTAATGTTTTCTCCTGTTATTAGAACATAAAATAATCTAATATGATTGTATAATAAGAGAATTATGGCAATGTTCGGGCATCTACATATCATACACGGCTCAGGGTCTTAAATAATTGAGCTTGCCTAAGGTAAGTAGGTAGTAGTGTGTGAGGGTACTTCTTGAAGAACACTAAAAATTTTACATTCTGGGTGTAGCAATATTAGCGTTAGTTGAGCCTTTAGGTATATCGTTGTTAAAGGTTGTATAAACAGTAAAGAATATAATCTAAAGTGAAAGTAAATGCATCATAATCTAAATTCCTCTACATGTTAAATTAGATTTGCTACTCCTATAGTTAATTTAGGCAGGTTGTTTTGGGTATACTTGCTTTGAAAACTTAAAATAAATATCATTACATTCTGGGTTTAATCAATATAAAGCGTTAAGTCTGAGTAAGCTTTATGGATTAATTCTGTATTTAAGTGTCTATAACAAAGGAAATATACAAAGTTGTGAAAAAAAAATATTATAGCGATAATCTAACTAAATCACTTTCATGTAATAAATTGGGAATCCTTAACGTTAATTTAGCAGGTATGTTGACTGAGTTATACTTCTTTGATAAAAAAACTCTTAAAACAATTTTATATTCTGGTGTACAAATAAAGCGTAGTCGAGCTTAGGTATAGTATATCTGTTTTAAGTTGTTATATAAACAAAAGATAAATCTTAAAAATTGAAAATTTAGATCAGAAACCCAAAGTACGAAATCAGGTGGATATGATAATATAATTTTGTAACTCGTACGTAGGTAATTTTTAGAGCAGGTAGTTTAGAGTAATCTTCATTTGAAGGATACTCTTAAAATACTTAACATATCTGGTATTAATTATGTTAAAGTGCAATTAAAGCTCAGTAGTAGCGATTATATATATGATGTATTATACGTTATTTAAAGTGTCATAACAAAAAAACATAAAGTTGAAAAATAATTAGCATCATACTAAATCACTTGCATGTAATAATGTGTCTATCATCTAATAGGTATTTTGGCAGAGTGTGTTAGACCCGATACTTGTCTAAGTAATAACCATATTTTAAATACTTGACTATTCTTATTTCTTCTGGAGTAGCAATAAATTGTAGTCGAGCTTAAGGTATATCGTTTTAGTTATACAATAACAAAGAATGAAATCTAAAAGTTGAAAAAATAAGTCATTACATACTAAATCCGTTTCAGATATAATTTGTAACATCTAGGTAATTTTTGGACAGGTGTTTGATAGGTTAATCTTCTTGATAAATAAGTACTCTAAGATTACTTACTATATCTGGTATTGTGCAATATAAGAGCAGTCGAGCTTAGGTATATAGATCGTATCTTAAGTTTATATAACAAAGTAAAAGTAGCTAACAGTTCTGAAAAAAAATTATTATACTGCTTAAACATATAAACTAACACCACTCTTCTAAACGCTCCAGTCGCATACCTCCTAGGTAATTTTAAGCAGCGTGTTTGATATATATATAGTATCTCTTTCTCTAAAGAACTCTAGAAAACTTACATTCTGAAGTAATGTTAGCATAATAAAAAATCTTTTGTATCATTACTTATGAATTTATTCTCCAGTGTTAATAATTCAATAGAATATCTAAGTTGAAAAAATATAAGCATTCATACTAAAGTAACGTTGAGCATATGTCATATAAGTTAATTCAAATCCTAGGTAATTTTAGGCAGGTGTTATTGAAGGTATTCTTCTTTAGAAGAATTAAATACTTAATCTGGTGAGTAATAATGTATCAATAAATTGTAGTCGGGAGCGAAGGTATTCGTTTTAAAGTGTAAGATAAAACAAAGAAATGCTAATTTGAAAAAATAATTTGTGACATTTGTCAACTAAATAACAACTTCATGTTAAGATAATTTATGTGACTATCCTAGTAATTTAAGCAGTAGGTATTGAGTATCTTTCTTATGTAAAGATAACTCTCACGTAAATAATTTACAATATCTGGTATATATAATTGTAGCAATTATAGTGCAGTTAGTTCAGAGCTTATGAGTTTATCGTTTTTAAGTGTTTATATATAGTTATAACAAAGATAATCTAAAATGTATTGAAAAAAATTAGCATATCTAGATACTAAAGTCACGCTTTAAATATAATTCTTTATTTTTTTGCTAGTACTTAAATTTTATTATAGGCAGGTGTTTTGATAGTATCATTCAAAGCTGAAGAACTAATAATAATAATTACTATACTAATAGAAGCTGTTATTATAATAATAATAAGTATTTGCTCCTCAGTAGGAAATATCGTTTTAGGTTTATATATATATACAAAGAAATTCTAAAGTTGAAAAATAATTTATAGCTACATCTCATAATAAATCACTTTCATGTTAAAATTTGGATGATTCTATGTAGTTAGGCAGTGTTTGATAGGTTATCGTCTTGTAAGAACTCATCTAATAAACTACATATCTGGTAGTTTAGCCAAAGTGAGCGTAGTCTAGAGCCTATAAGGATTATCGTTTTTAAGTTATATTAACAATAAATCTAAGTGGAAAAATTAGCAGTCAGTACTAAATCATTCGATTAATAATTGGACTCCTAGGGTAATTTGGGCAGGTGTTTGAGGTATCTGCTTTGAGGAACTCTAAAATACTTATACATTTGGTGATATATATATGTTAGCAAATATAAAGTCGTAGTCGAGCTTAAGTTATCGTATTTTAACCCTCATAACAAATTACATCACAACTTTTGAAAAATTAGCATAGTTCCTTACTCATAACCTTAAAAAGAGTGCTAGACTCTTTTTTAACTTTAGCCCTTCGCCATATGTGAGGTATTATCCTTTATGTAAGAACTCTATAAAAATTAAGCTTTATACATTCTTTGAATATATGTATATGCATAAATATGTTAAGTTCGTAACTTAGGGAGTGATATATATCTGTGTGTCACGGGAGCCTCTAGTATAGACCAAGAAACATCTCAAAGCGATTATCTCAAAAAAAAATACTAGCAATGCGACTACAGAGAATACACATAACGGATGTAATAAATTATCTATTTTCTGTAGGAGGACTCCTTCATGGTAAGTTCTCAAGAGTCAGGTGTTTATAGGTGAGATCTCGTATAATTGTGAAAAAAAAAAAACATATAAAAAAAAAATAAAAATAATTCGTTAGTATCTCAAAAACTACAATAGCTACAGCGAAAAGAATACAGTTTGGAAATCTCGGTTATAATATGGGAACCTCCCACTTTTTTAAAGTAGTAGTTAAAACACAAAAATAATGAAAATATATTCGAATAATAGTGTGGTTTATTTAAGATAGCAAAGAAATAGTAAAGGGTTGATAATAAAGTAAATTATGCATTCATATATGCAGGTGAACATCCACCCTCGCTATGTAATTAAGATTACGTCTACTTCCTTAGGTAATTATACTGGCAGGGTGTTTGTATAGTGCGATTGAACTCTAAATGTAGAAGAAACTTCTTGAATCATATTATCTATACTTTTCTTTGCGTTTTTTTTTGTAACTAAAGTAATACCCAAGGGCTAGCAATAATTAAAGTACCGTCAAGCGCATGGCAGGAGAGTCCTTGGAGGGTGTATCTGCTGCTCTTTAGATGGTAATTTAATAGGACAAAGAAATCTAAAGTTGAAAGAGTAGATTAGCAGAATTCCCCATCTCTACGCGGCTAGAAGTGCTACCTCTTCATTAATCGGATTAAGCCACCGACTCTTCCTTTATGGTAGATGTTAATGTCATGGTGTGGTAGGATCTTCTTTGTGACGGGAAACTCGGTTCCATCCACGACTCCACTCTATCCCATTCTGAGGCGGGGTATGGAAAACGTCCCCCCCTGGTGTTCCCCGTTCGGCTCGAGCCCCCTAAAGTGCCTGTAATACCTTTACTATAGCAATGAAATAGATAGTCGAGAGCTAGTATATCATATCGATTTATGTTATAACAAATGAGATAAACTAAATTGAAAAAGTTTGCATTTACTATGTCCCTTAAGGCACACCACAACTCTCATAGATAAAAATAATAGAGCGCCACCATTTATTGCTTAAATGTTTAAGGAGATATAGTTTTTGATGGGTACTTGCTTTGAAGAACACAAATTATGATTACATTTACTGTGTGTTAGCTATTATAATGCGTAGTTGAGCTTAGGTATATATCGTTTTAAGTGTAATATTAACAATAGAAATCTAAAGTTGAGATAAAAATTAGCATTCATACTAAATCCCATTATTCAATGTAATAATCTTGTTACTCCGTATGATTAATTAGGCAGTGTTGATTGAGTGATTAATCTTTCGTTTTGAAGAACTTAAAAAATACTTACATTCTGGTTAAATGAGGCGATTAATGCGTAAATGGCATCTTTGAAATTTCTGACGTTGTTAAGTGTGATAACTATATAAAAGAAATCTAAAAGAGTGTAAAAAAATTAGCATTCATACTTATAAATCCACTTTGGCATGTAATGAATTTGGTAAATCCAGGTAATTTAGCAGGGCTAACTCCTTAGTAGTTCTTCTTTTGAAAAAACTCTTCCGTACTTGGGTTATGCGGTTATTACAATAAGCCGTAGTCGAGCTTAGTATATCTTTTTAAGTGTTATAATATTTACAATTCATAAAGATGAAAATATAGCATTCTTAATAAATGCATTCATGTAATATAATTTGATCTGCCTAGGTGAATTTAGGCAAGGTGTTTTAGAGGTATCTCTATGTAGGATACTACTAAAATTTACTATACAGTCTGGTTGTAGCAATAAAATAGTTTATAGTTCGAGCTTATGTTATATCGTTATTTAGAGTTTATAACAAAAGAAATACTAAAGGTTGAAAAAATTTGCATTCATAATTTAAAATCACTTTCATGTAAAATTTTGGACTCCTAGGTAATATAGTGAATTTAGCGAGGGTGTTTGAGGTATTTCTTTGAAGATCGCCCAGTACCAGAAGACTCAGCTGTTCTTTTTCTAGTCCAAGGTTGTAGCTTCACGAGCTGATAGGATTAGTATAGTCGTTTTTAATGTTATAACCAAAGAAATCTAAAGTTTGAAAATTAAAATTTGCTAGTTCATTAATCATTTATTCACTCAAACCTCCCAAAATATTTAAGATTTATATGAGATTCAATATGGTAATATTTCTATATTTTATAATGTGTCTAACTCTATTCTTATTTTGATAATCTTTTTAGCTTTCTTATATTATGATATTTTTTACTTTTTTTTTTTTTTTTAGCTATATTTATATGTACAGTTTCCTCGGCTGATAAATTTTGGCTGAGCAGGCATTCTCACGAGCATAAATATGCGTATTTCTCATAGTGTTCCATAACAAAGAAATCTAAAGTTTTGAGAGAAAATTTAGGCATTCATACTGAGAGAGTCACTTATGCCATGTAATAAGTGTGTACAGTGCCTATATTGTGTGAGAGTATAGTCGAGATTGTTGGGGTCTTGAGACTCTCTTTCGTAGAGGGAGAGGAATCTCAAATAAATACCTATTTTGAGGAGAAACATAATAAAAGCTGGTTGTTGTGTATTAGTATATTCGTTTATAAGTGTATTATATAACATTATTATATCTAATTTATATTTAGCTATCTATTTTATTTTCATTTGTTATATTTTGTTGCTCCTAGTATAATATTTAGCAGGTGTTTTGACGTATCTCTTGAAGACTCTGAATAATTTAATATACTATTCTGGTAGTATAGTATATATATATGAGCAATATAAGCGTTAATGTCTGAGTCTTAGGGTATATCGATTTTAAGTGTATAACAAAGAAAGCTCTAAAGTGGAAAAAAATTTTGCGCTCATACTAACTACCTTTACGATTGTAAATATATTTGGACTCCTTAGGTATATTTAGGCAGGTGTTTGTAATATATGGTATTCGTTGTGAAGAACTCTAAAATATCTTACATTCTGGTGTAGGAGTAAAGCGTAGTCGAGCTTAAGTATTTCGTTTTAAGTGTTATAACAAAAGAAATCTAAAGTTTGAAAAATACCTGTCATACTAAATCATTTTCAGTGTAAATAGATTGGACTCCTAGTAAGTTAGGCAGGGATGAAAAAAATTTGAGAAAAAAATCCTCCCAAAGGAAATTAGTAAACCTAATAATAATATCTATATCAATTATAGGGTTAGCAATAAAGCGTAGTCGAGCATAGGTATATTGTTTTAAGTGTAGTTATATAACAATAAGAAATCTAAAGTGAAAAAATTTAGGACATCTAAAAATCATCATTCAAGTAATAATTATATGAACCCTAGGTAATTAGGCAGATAGTGTTGAGAGGTGATTTCTTTGAATAACTCTAAAAATACTTACATTCTGGTATAGTATTAAAGCGAACACTTCCTTAGCAAAAAATGAGAAAGATATTAATCTTATTTAATTATCTAGTCAAAGAAATACTAAAGAAAAAAAATATTGAAAATAAATATAAATAACTTTCATACTAAATCACTTTGATGTAATAATTTGTACTTCTCATTAGGTAGAATTTAGCAGGTGTTTGAGGTATCTTCTTTTAGAAAAACTCTAATAAACTAACATTCTGGATCAAATAAAGCGTAGCGATCTTAGGTATTCGTTTTTAAGGTGTTATATAAAAAGAAAGTCTATAAAGTTATGAAAATTTTAGTACATCATACTTAAATCATATTAATGTAAGTATAATTTGGATACTCCTATGAAATTATTAGGCAGGTGTGATATTT
>JABUQX010042505.1:22500-25000 GCA_015478945.1 Trachelipus rathkii | reverse complement strand
ATTGTGACATGTAGATTTTTTCTGAAAATTTAATAAATTCGATCATATTTAATGTTCTTCTACCCAAAGATTCTATTGTAATTTTTTATCAACATGTAACAAAATAGCTTACAATTTGATGAATATGAAGTTTTAATTTAAGACATATTTCTATTGTGGTTGAAAATCTCTCTCGCTGTTGTTAATAATAATAATAATAATTAGAAAATAATAAACAATAATAATTAATTAATAATAATAATAATAAAATATAATAATAAAATTAATAATAATTAATAATAATAATAAATAATAATAATAATAATAATAATATAATTGCATTATATAGATATATTATATATATATATATATATATATATACTATATATATATATATATTATATTATTATATATTATATATTATATATATATATATATATATATATATATATATATAATATTATATATATATTTATTTTTATTTATGTATTTTTATTTTAACCACACTTTTTTCCGCTTGAGCGGTAGTGGTACGTACAAGCCTCTCCCCCACTCACACCTCCCTCATCTCGCCCTCACCCACCTCCTCCACCCACTCTATCCCTCGCAACACCCTACCCTCTTCTCCCTCATCCCTCCCTCCTCCAGCATCTCCTTTATTCCATCCATCCACCTCCTTCTTTGGTTCCCCCTTCCCCTCCTTCCTATCCCCTCCGCCTCCCAACTTCTTCCGTAAACCACTCTCTGTTCCTCCATTCTCACTAGATGCCCATACCATCTTAAACATTCCCTTCTCGCTCTTTTCCCAGCCAACCCATTCCTTCCAATCACATTCTCTCCCTCACCACCCTATACTTCCATAATCATCGTCCCTTCTAACTAACCCCACAAACCTGCTCTCAAACCCCTTCATTGCTCTCAAATACTTCCAACTTCTTCCTGGACCTGGCATTCAACCCCCACGTTTCACACCATACATCACCGCTGGTACACAAATTTTCTCAAACATACTTATCTTTACTTTCTGTGATAAATCCCCCCCTTTCCATAATTCTCTCAGACCACTCAAGCCTCATTCCTTCTCCTACTCGATGTTCTATCTCCTCCCTCAATCCCTCCCCCTACCAATCACTCCCCTAAATATCTTTAAAAAAATCTTTACTTCTTTCCAATACTACACCCCCTTACTCGGAACGCTCTAACCTCCCCTCCTCTCTTCCGTCTCCTCAACCACTAACACTTTACCTCTTGCCTGGATTTATTTTACCCCCCTTTTGTCCACATTTCTCTCAAACTCCCTCAACCAATACCTCAGCCCTCCGCTTCTTCGCCGACTACGGTCCAGTATCGTCCGCAAACAGTATCATGTTCACTTCCTTCCTATTCATTTCCATTCATCAATTCCACCCCCTCCCCTCCCTCACCATTCCTCTGCAACACTTCTCCATAAACAATTGGAATAGCCACGGCGACATTACACACCCTGCCTCAATCCTTCTCACCACGCCAAATCTCACTCTCCCCTGCGCTAACACTCTCACCACACATCTACGTATTCCTATTAAAGGCCCAATACCTATTACCTTAATTTACCCCCCACCCATTTCCTCAACACCGCGTCCACAATTCACCCCGCTTCACTCTGATCATATGGCTTTGCTTCCTAGAATCTAAAAAACACCCAGGTACACCGTTTTCGCGCTTTCCCTGCTTCTATACTTTTCTCCACAAGCTCTTAAGTGTAAAACGACTTAGTCCGACACACCCTGGTTCCTGCGCCTAAATGCCTCCTTGGTTTCTTTCCCCATTCTCGCCCTCCGTTAAACCTCTCACGCTCTCAATCAGTATTCTCCCATACACTTTCCCTACCACACTTAAAGACATATGACTGCTATAATTCCGCCACATTCCTAGTCCTGATCCCTTTCCCCTGTATACAGGGGGGACCAAGACAACCGATCCTCTCCCAATCCTGTGGGTTATCCTTCAGCCACGTGCTCCGAAACATATATTATACTAGTGCGCTAGACGGCGCATTCCTCCACCCCTTCCTGTCTATACCGTCCGCTTCTGCACAGTTTCGCATTCTGCCGACACCATCAGACCTGCGGACTTCCGCTTTTTTTTCTTTATTCATAGGGCGCCTAAGTAATTTCCGTCCATTTGTATGTTCGATCTGCCCCCTCCCTCCCCAAGGTCGATTGTCCCCGATCGTCACCGTCTTGCAAATTTGCCCTCCCTCCCACCCACCTCATTCCAGTAACGGCGCTCGCGGCACTAAATACTCCGCCACCTCTCCTCACCCTTTCTGTCTCGTCCTATCACTCCCATCTCCTCCCTTAATCCTCTCCCCCAACCCCTCCTTCTTCTTCCTTTTTTATTTATTCTCTTCCAGAACATCATTACTCCCCGATCTCGACAAATTTTCCTGTCACTTTCTCAACACTCTCATCTTATTGCTCTTCATTGCTTCGTCCCTCTCCACCGCCCCTGCTTTTTCGCTCTCTCCCTGTTAACCCCT
>JABUQX010042505.1:0-2500 GCA_015478945.1 Trachelipus rathkii | reverse complement strand
GTCTTTTTCCATCTCATATTCACCCTTTTCAGTGTAAAATTTTGATTGCGTCTACCACGCACAAGTTGCTCAACTTTAGTTTGTTTTTGGAGAACAGAATAATAGCTACTGTTTGTAATGATCATTCTGTCACAGCTGTTGTGATTTTACAGAGCAAAATTATAGTTACTGTCTGTGATGATCATTCTGTTACAACGGTTGTGATTTTAGGGAGCAGAGTTTTCCAACTATTGTAATGACCATTCTGTAGCAACTGTTGTGATTTTAGAGAGCAGAATTATAGTTATTGTTTGTGATGATCATTCTGTCACAACTGTTGTGATTTTTGAGAGCAGAATTATAGTTACTGTTTGTGATGATCATTCTGTCACAACAGTTGTGATTTTAGGGAGCAGAATTATAGTTATTTGTAATAATCATTCTGTAAAATCTGTTGTGATTTTAGAGAGCAGAGTTATAGGTACTGTTTGTAAAAATCATTTTGTCACAACTATTGTTATTATAGAGAGCAAAATTATAGTTACTGTCTGTGATGATCATTCTGTCAAAATTGTTGTGATTTTTGAGAGCAAAGTTATAGTTACTGTTTGTAATGATCATTCTGTCACAACAGTTGTGATTTTAGGGAGCAGAATTATAGTTACTATTTGTAATAATCATTCTGTAAAATCTGTTGTGATTTTAGAGAGCAGAATTATAGTTACTCTTTGTAAAAATCATTTTGTCACAACTATTGTGATTATAGAGAGAAGAATTATAGTTACTGTCTGTGATTTGTGATTTTTGAGAGCAGAGTTATAGTTACTGTTTGTAATGATCATTCTGTCACAACAGTTGTGATTTTAGGGAGCAGAATTATAGTTACTATTTGTAATAATCATTCTGTAAAATCTGTTGTGATTTTAGAGAGCAGAATTATAGTTAGTTTGTAAAAATCATTTTGTCAAACTATTGTGATTATAGAGAGAAGAATTATAGTTACTGTCTGTGATGATCATTCTGTCCCAACTGTTGTGATTTTAGAGAGCAGAATTGTAGTTACTATTTGTAATAATCATTTTGTCACAATCTGTGATTTTAGAGAGCAGAATTATAGATACTGCTTGTAATGATCATTCTGTCAAAACTGTTGCGATTCACATGTTCCAAAATTTGAAGTTTCAACCAAATATACTCTATTCAGTTTCTCAAAAATATTCTCTTTACTGTGCATCTTTCTGTTACATAGCGTTACTTTAATGTCTACGATTATATTAATTAGCCTTTGTCAGATATGGGATTATCTATTAACTAATTATCTATTGCTCCATCTATGTCTTAGTTTTACACATCTCCTTCCTGATTATCTTTTTCCTTATCTATTATTGCATCTCATCTTGTCTCTATCACATCCACTAATTTATATATATATATATATATATATACTATATATTATATATATATATATTATATATATATATATAATATATATATATATATATATATATATATATATATATATATATATATATATATATACTCTGGTTGGAAAGTTTTAAGACAGGTGACGCCACTGCTCAATAAGAGGAGCCATGTTTGCAGGCGGGTGTTGTACGGAAGCTTGTTTTGTTCTTGAAACGTACTAAAAAGATCAACGCGATATCTTTCCTCAGTACCGAGTTGCTTCCTGGTGAGTGAAGACATGTTGTTTTGTCTTGGCGAATTTTTTTTGATTTCTCAAAATGGTTGAAAAAACGGAACAACGAGTTGTGTAAAAATTTGTTTTAAAACCGGGAAATCACCTTCCGAGACTTATGAACTTATAAAAATAGCTTACGGGGATAAATGTCTGAGCAGGTCCAATGTATTTTTTCCGGTTCAACAGATTCAAAGATGGCCTCGAATCGGTCGAAGATGACCTCCGGTCTGGCCGACTTTTCACTTCAACCACCAACGAAAACATTGTGAAAGTTTGCGATTTAGTGCGCCCTGACCGTAGATTAACATTTTGAGAGATGTCTGATGAACCGAATTAAAGTTTCTACGCGGTTCAGTTAATTTGAGTTGAAGAATTGAAAATATTTCGAGTGTCAACGAAATTCATTCCAAAATCGTTGTCAGACCAGCAGAAAAACACCGACTTGAATTGCCCCAAAACCTGATTAATCGGGTCGAAAGTGACCCAGATTTGTTAAATAGAGTAATTACAGGCGACGAATCATATGTTTATGTTTATGACCCAGAAACAAAGGCACAATCCTCGCAGTGGAAAGGTGCAAATTTGCCACGACCGAAAAAACCGTGACAAACATGGTCGAATCTGAAGAAAATATTTTTTTTTTCGATTCTAAGAATATCGTGCACCACGAATTTGTCCCTAGAGGGCAGGCAGTCAACCAGGAATACTATAAAAGTGTCCTTCAGCGGTTGCACGAAAAGTGTTGAAGAAAAGGCATGCACTTTGATGAGACAAAAATTGGGTCTTTCACCACGACAACGCACCGGCTCATGTGGCCTTCTC
>JABUQX010042504.1:7500-27239 GCA_015478945.1 Trachelipus rathkii | reverse complement strand
GGAAAATATAAGGAAGATGAAGAAAGAGAAGCAAGGAAAATAGCTAAGAATATATTAAATAGCATAAAGAGCAAGAAGTTAAGACAGTAAAATGAGCATAAAAGTTAAAGAGTCAGGTAAGAGACAGTAAAACAAAAAGTACAACACTAATCCCCTTTAGGTATGTTGTATTATAAAGCACACCATCTATGTGATATTACTGAGATTTACTGCTTAAGGTATGTAATGAATATATGTGAGTTTAAGTACACTAAAAGTCAGAAAAGTATCACAGCATGATAACAGCAGTAAAACAAATAAAGAGCTAATATCTACATAATTAGCCCTTAGGTGTTTAATGAGTTATACACTCTACTTATTGAATTTACTTGATTATTAATCATTAACGTCTTTAAGGTATGTAAATTGATATAATTATATAAAAATGATATGAGTTTAAAATGCAGTATAAAGCAGTAGAAGAATAAAACAAGTAAATGAACAATTTGGAAAAGCAGTAAATCAGTGAGTTAAAGCAGTAAAATACATGAGTTAAATATGAGCAGTAAAACAGTAAAAACTAAATAAGTACATAACTATATATAAATACCCTTAGGGTAAATGTTAAAGAGGTAATGCGAGATGACAACTAGTGTACTAGTTTAGGAGACATATCTCCAGCGAGTGATATATTATCGTTGGATTGTACCAAGAGGTGATGTAAAGTAATATGTTTTTACTAAAAGTTCGTACAATTGTAGTAAAATACAATGAATATATATCAGCCAGCGTCATTTTGTCAATTTTTCTTTACTTCAGAAAATTTCAATATTTTAACTTCATGCAAATTTGTTGTAATTAGTATAATTATAAAAACATTAAAAATAGGCTATTAGAGTAAAAACTAATATTAGAAATGATGTGAGTTGTAGAGTATAAGATGTAATCGATAGTGTGGCTTGTGGTGCCAGTGTTGTAAATTGCTTTGGTTCACGAAGTGAAGTGAAATAGGATTGGCATAAGCCGACTAAGATGGGTATTAGTTGCGTATAGAGGAATAGGCAGTTATAGGTTTGACCTGTATAAGTGCCATAGTGAATTGTGTAATAGGTGTTTAGAAAATTACTAACTCAATAGTCGGGTTTTCTAAATATGCGAGATACTGGTTAGATTAAAAAATCCTAATACGAAATGTTCCTCGATTAAAGAGGCTTATATAAACATAGGGTGGATTTCATTAAGAGGTAACCACACTCCGTATAAGGATGTGAGACCGAGCTTAATTGCTTGAGTGATACAGGGGATGTGCTATGTAGATAATGAGGTTTGAATAAGATAAGTAGAGAGACGAAACTAGGAAGAAAGGTGCACACGATTGAACAAACTAATGATGCAAATGACTCGACTTGTGACACTTGTAGTGGATGCAGCGTCAGCGGTTTTGGTGCAACACTAACATAGATGCACATGTGACGATAACATCTGTGTGAGGCTATCTTAAGCGATCACGACATCTGGTTGAGCACTTGCAGAGAATCAAGCCGGCTGGAAGATCGAAGAGACACAGATGAGATGTCACGTTCCATCACTTGCACTCCCTCGCAACTTCTATCTTAATACTCATAGAATAATCATAGAACACTAATAGAAACATCAACTGTAGTACGGAACTTTGTATTCTTTGAACGTCGATTTGATTGGCAAAGAGAGCGAGCAGTAAAAGAGTGGCCTCTATATAAGAAAGATGCAAACATAGAGTTCTATAGAAATATATCTGAAACACTGCGCGAATAATGACAAATTGGGAACTCCTGAGACACAAGGGACGAACAACAAGCGACGATCTGTATACGAGAAAATATACTTACAGAGTGCATCAAACCAGGTTCTCTCTGTCTTTGTGGGAAAGAGCCAACAAGTGAGGTTTCATTTTTGTTATTCCGCTAAAAAATTGGCATAGCTTATCACAACACTTATTATGAGAGTAGGCACTAATATAATGCATGAGGGGTGATGCCAAATGAAACTGATTCTCTCATTCGGATATGTTACTCATAAGGTGATTATGCTATATGTAAGCGTAATAGTTTGTATCTTTGTCTGTATTCTTAGATTGGTATAATGTAAGTGTCTAGTAGCGTTACACATGTTATGTTGCTACATTAGTGACATGTGGCAGAAAGATAATGATATAAATATTTTAAAAATATTATTATATCTTATTAATATATAAATATATATATATATATCTTATATATATCTATATAGAATGTCTTAATATAATATATATATATATATATATTATATATATATATATATATATAATAATATCATATATATATTATAATTATATAATATATATATTAATATTATATATATTGATTGATTAATAATATATAACATATCTTGTTCAAATAATATCTGGTATAATATATATATTATATATATATATATATATATATATATATAACTACCTTCATCCGTCTACTCCGTACACTCTCATCACCAAATAATCAACAAATATTCAATCCAATCTTAATCTATCCATTTTAAAAGCTCAATCTATCAAACCATGTTCACTATCTATAATCGCTATTTGTAGTATAATAGCACTATATACATATATACATAGCGCATGTTATGTTACTGGTCTTGAACTGTAAACAGTAAATAAGACTAGCGTGTTACTTAATATCTCCAATACACTACCTACGTAATATACACTAAAAATATAATATAATACCACATTGAAATAATTAATTATTATTTTATCATATACTTAATAAAATAATTAAAGAGATAGTATAAATAAATTAAATTTTTTTATGTTTTCATCTATTTTAAAATATTTCAATCAGGATATCACATTTCCAATATCTAAATAAATTAATTAAACATTCTTTCACTATAGTCTTCATATAGTTAAGAGTTAAGGTAGCAGAGAACACAGATGAGCAAACGTGTTAGGTATTCTTTCAAGTAATACGTTATGTTACTACGGTTCTAGATATTCAAAAGAATAATTATCCGTTTCTAATCATTTTGAGGGATTCGTCACGAACGAGAGACTTATATATAGTATAAGTACAGATAAATCATAATCATTAAACTAATAATAAATATAAATCTAAAATACAAAAAAGTTAGTTCAGAGTAAACCACTTCGACGAATAATTAAAATTCAATAAAATTAGAGATTCATAAAAATTCAGATATATCTCAAAATATAGTCTAATAAATTGTAAAATATAATTCATTCAGAAATTAAGTGTTACGGCTAAACGATAAAACTACAGTTATCTCTCTTACTCTATTCATCTCCTTACTCTATTATATATAAACTAGCTTGTTAGTCACCCTATCACAAATACTACCTCTAATTAAGAAAATGCGCCACTATCTCTATCTCTATACACCAGACAACATCAATCTTATGCGTTACTATCTTTTCATTCATGTGATAAATTAAAAAATAAATAAACCACAAATAACACAATAACACTTAATCTTCATCAAAATGAAGCACATCGTCAATTTTCTCCATATAATGATAATTCTCTGTTCTTCACTTTTGTCAAGCATTAATCAACGAATTTATCATTTATTATTAGTAATATTTCTTCTTCTAACTATATTATAAATTCACTTTAATAGATATCTCAATTATATATACATATATACCAAACTTTTCACTAGTATTTTTATCGCAAACAAAGCACAACACTTATAGATCTGGTAGGTAGTAATTGAGCTATAGATGAGTAGATAGACTCATAAAATCGAAATGCTTGATAGGAAGTATAAACGACTAGTCAGAAGAGTAGATAGCAGAGAAGAAATGTGTTACAATTATTAGAGGAGGATAAGTATATTAGATATGAGAAGTAGAAGAAGAGAAGTAAGTAATTAAGAGAATACATATATAAACTATTAATCAATTAATAAAGGTGATAACAAAAGTAAAATATTATTGATATTGCTAGGAGGATATAATTATTATTAATAAACATATTATGGTTATTGACCTGAGCACATTGCCTTTAGATGTATCCATATTTTACCTACTTTAATTAAAAATAAATGATTATATTTTTTAGATATTTAATTGACATATCAACTAATATTTTATAACTAATGTATACTATTAAATTTATTTATTTAATGGTAACGAATGAATATTAGTAATATTTATATTAAATTTAATATTATATATATTATTCTTAAATGATGTTTAATATTTAATAATTCATCTTTATAGACATAAAAAGATAATTAACTGAAGATTATGATGCTTCTCTTAAAAATAAAATTCTGTACACCGGGTTCTTAAATTGAGGTGATAAAACACTTTCCAGTAGCCTCTTAATGCTCATTTGACGCAAGGTGAAAAGCTTCCGAGTCAGATGGATAGGCGACTTCATATTTATTTTTGACAAGTGAAGGAATATTCAATATCTTTTATCTTACCATCACTTATATTACTGAACGATCCTTCCCCAAAGAAAGATGGATTAGTATAATATTAACTTTACGTTAGTACTTGTCGATTTTTTTTAATTATGTATTAGCGGCGGACGGTGATTGGTTGGGACGAGCGCAATACTCAAGAGAGAGGTGCATGTTACACTAAAGCGTCAGCGTATGGTGATACAGGTTGTACAGGTGGGATGGGAAACCGCTCTATGCTGGAGATACACGAGTGCTCTCAAGGCTGCCTCAGATTATATAACGCTGGCCTTAGCGGCAATAATTTCGTGTGCGCTCACTCAGTCGAGCTTTGTGATCGAGAGCACCATGCTCGAGAACGTGCAGCTTATATATAAGAGAGAGTACACCACCACGAATACTCTATATTGTCGAACATTTAGGAGTTCTTCATAGTGAGACCTTAATTCTGTGCAGTAGAGAATTACATTGAGAGCTATGCGATATAGAGAATCGTAGCTTGATACAGAACCCCTCAACACCGCACAGTGACAATCAATTATATAGGCAAGAGAACTGCACACTAACAACTTGAAAGTGGTAGCCCCATATATAATAAATACCCATAGCACGAACAATTAGAGGAGGAGTATGTGGTATATAATATATTCACTATAGGGGGTGTATTATAATAAATATCGATAATGTCAACGGTTAGCTAGAGACGCAATCGTTGGTCGCACTATATATCCATTTTGTACGAAGGACGATGCAAAAATTATAGGGTTTGCATTCAAGAATTAAATTAGTGGATGTCATATATATATATAAAGATAATATTTTTGTGTTTATATTAAAACATTATAATAATATATTATATGAAGGTGATTCACAGTAAAAATTAATAATGGGTCGGTGATCTAAAAAACGTACAAGCACATTCAAAAAAATGATTGTTGATACAAAGGTATTACATTTATTATTAATTCTTGAGTAAAATATCGTGGCTACAAAAATGAGAAGTGTAGGTCAGAATGAAAATAGAGAGCTAAGTAGTAATATCATTCTCTATCTGGCAATTACTTTGCACACGGCCAGTACATACAGAACATGACACTAATGTTATACTAACTTACATACTTCAATGCTTAGAAATATATTTAATATGTTTAAGAGGCGAGAGTGCAATTCACTACAAAAGCGAATGTACCGTAGTGCTAGATATTCAGATTAGTTATGTATGAAGAGAGATGTACAGAGAGATAGAGAGTAGGAGAGAGAGAGAGATCCATAAAGAGAGAGCTAGTGATCGATAATTGTATATATATTAATATAATAATTAAGTATATAATATATTATAAAATAATTATATATATATTATATATATTAATATTATATATATGATTTTAATATATATATATTCTAATATATCATATAAGTTACTTGACAATTATAAATATAACTATAATATTATTATATAATATATATATATATTTATTATACTATATATATATATCTAATTATATTATATAATCTATAAATATATATATAATATATATATATACTATATATATATATATTATATCAAATATATACCTGCATTGTTGTTCAGCACTATTGTTCAATTATATTATTATGAATTTAAGCCATGTCATCCTAAAATCATTATATACAATCACAAATGCACGATTAGACATTCTAACGGACTATCACTACCGAGAATACTGAGACTGCTAAGGGACTTACACACACATAATAATCTCGTAGAACTAAAAATGTAAATATTAAGATATAGAGAGACATAGGCAAGAAAACACACTAACAAGTGACAGTAAATTAATATAAACAATTAATATGCAAGATATTACTTATGATCATAAATAAAATAATAGTTAATTAATTCACCTATCTAATATAATTCAATGATTTATAATCAAATAAGATCTGCAAGTTAGAAGAAAGTTCATAAGTCAGTTTCAATGAGTATATAAAAAAAGTAAAATTAATAATTAAATAATAATAATAATAATTAATAATAATAATAAAATAAAATAATAAATATAATAAAAATAAATTTAAAATTATATATTGTACGAAAAGTATATAGGGTATGTCACAATATAATCTTAATCAAGAAAATATTGAAGTCAACTAAGTATATTTGAAAGTATTGATGAAAAGCTTAAAATAATAAATATTAATTTGGTAGACTAGGCTTTATGAGTCTTATTCAAATCATTATAATTCAAATAATTATTATGCAAAAATGAGATCTTTATGTATAGTTAGGATCATAATTAAACAGACAGCAAGGTTATCAGATGCAATATTTGTCCATATATAATAACATGGCATAAATTATAATATACACATTATAATCAGACAACTTGGGTAAGGATTTAGTAAAGAAACATTTATACGAAATGTGTTTACAGAAGACACTGAACAAACATATTATACTAACATTTGTAACAATGATAAATATATTGTAGTGTTTTTTTCTTAGAAAAGGGAAAATTAAAACATTTTTAAAACGATCTTGCTGAAAATGCTTTCTGAAATTATTTTTATTATTTGTTTACAAATAAAAAATATTTTAATTTAGAGTCGAAAGATGCGAGAAAATTGGTTATATATGAGTCACTAAAAACAATATCATATTATTATTATAGAAAGGTATATTCCTAAAAACTCTTTCACTGAGATATAAGGAATAATATCTAATCTCAAAACATTGGAAACCATTTATATAATTACAAAGTATAGAAATATAAGAATAAAGAATGAAAAGATTTGAAAGAGATTATAAAACTTGATCCACGCATTTGCCTAGAGATTGGAGTAGGCAGCGGAGTTGTGATTACACAAATAACATATAGATCTTATCAATTGTAGTTATGTATTAAGGATAACTATAATTAACTCTTCAAAAGATTTAATATATGTACAACAATGAGTTCACAGTAGAATGAAATACGTTACTAATCGCTATGTATTATTCGTACTAACATAATAATAAATAACTAACACAGAATAAAAGCTTAAAGAACAGAAGTCGCTAAAAATATGCAAAACAAACTAAAATACAATAATACATTAATAAATATAATTAAGATCACATACATAGTATATTTATATTATAAATAAATTATAACTATAGATTTGCAAAATAAAAGAAAAAAAAAAAAAAAAAAAATAGATTAAATTAAATTAGAATGTAAAATTATTATTAATATATTATTATTAATTATTTATTTTTTATTATTTCATATTCAATTATCTATTACTATTATTTTATTATATTATTATTATTATTATTGATTATTATTATTATTCTTATTATGAATTAATTATTATATAGCTTTATTGTTAGTCTTTTTAACAATTTATTATTTAACATAATATCATTATTATTATTATTATTATTATTATTATTATTATTATTATTATTATTATTATTATTATTATTATTATTATTATTATTATTATTATTATTATTATTATTATTATTATTATTCTCTTTATTATTTTTTCTAAAAGGCCTTCAGGACTTTCCCATTGAGTAACTTGAATACCCTTGATGATAATATAAACAACAAATCCTCTTGGAAACTTTTTTAAAGATTATTTTGTTCAGACTTATTTTTCCCCTCACCTTATTCGAACAATTAACAATATGCACGATATCTACTTGAAAGGGGTGTTTCCCCTATATAAGGGGGAGGGGGCGTTCTAGTTTTATATATATTTTGGATAGGGTAAATTTCAAGGCGACTTAAATGCTGCTATTTACTGCCCGACTTTGTGTTCATCTTGTTATATCGACATTAAGTTGACTTTCAATGTTTTCCATATGTAAATTTGATAAAAAATCTGATAATAAATAGCAATAAAAATTCCTTTTTGCTTAACAATGAGCTCTCTTTTTTAATCTATTCAAAATTGTTCAGTATGTGTATAGGACTACAGATTAGGTAATTATTTTTTTTTTTTGCCGATATCAGATTCCGGCTCCGGCTCCGGCTCCGGCTCCGGCTCCGGCTCCGGCTCCGGCTCCAACTCTATAGTTCCATCATTTTCAAATTAGCCGACTTCGGTTCCGGCTTAGGCTAAATTTTTTAAAAATTTTTTGACTACAGCTCCTGCTACGAATAGGACTCCAGAATTCCTTTTCCATTTACACATTAAATCACTAATTCTCGAAGTTCCAAAATTTTTATGGTATAATAAAGAATGGTTGTTAGTGACAACTTTATTCTGACTTACCATTAATATATTAAAGATATTAAAAAAAATTATTGAGATCAATGTTAGTAAGAGGAATATTTAATATAGGCACAAATGAAAAGAGAAAGAGGTTATCCAATCTGTTCCTTATACTTTGAAAAAAAATTCTAAAACCTGGTGAATCTGAATAAATAATTCATAATATAAATCATTATAAAATTTAATTAAAAAAAATCAGTATGTTTCAATGAGAGAGAAACGAGAACCTTCATATAAATATCGCTTTACGACTCCTTTAGAATAAGATTTTATTTATTTGTATAACTCGATTTGGAGAGCTAAATCTAAACTCCCTTCATGGTCAAAGCTCGCAGCGGAGAGCGTACACACTGTCTCCTATTTCGAACCAATATTTAATTCAATCTTATAATTATGTATCAATTAGTTTTAATTCGTTCACCGTTCAGAAAATCCCCAGAAAAGTACACTATCGCATTCAATCGGAATCTTATCTTATATAAGTGGTATTAGTTTATCAGCAAAATCTTTTGTGGACTAAGAAACATAATGTAAATATGGAACTGTTGTCTCTTTTACTAATCGACTTTTTAATCACTGTTCTAATTAGGCTCTCATACACCTAATCACGACATTGAGGATATATGTTAAACATGTACAAGATTACGACAAGACAGATATATCCATTTAAATCGCAGCAAAAGCTTTTCTAATGCACACCTGCAACCTAATTCATCCTAGCTCATTCTCTATACTATATAAATACGTCACTTGAACACTTGACACACGTATCTTGAACTGACCGTTGCCCTTACTCACCTACAATATGTGAATACACTATGCATCTCACAGAGTACGCTTTTACTCTTATCATGAGAGCGATACAAATAGCATGAGACATTTTATTTGTGCTAGCTTGCTATACAGTGTATGATCTCTTCATGGCATACGGGAACTTTCAGACTCGCCTTGGGTCTTCATAAACCCTTATTCTCTCTCACCACCTAAAGTAGGAAAATAAGAGTTAAAGCCACTTAAGCAATTATTGTGAAGGCAGGTCTTAGGAGTTCCTTCGCGTTTTAAAGCTTTCGTTCGCGGTGGTCTTCTTCTATGCTCTAGAGTGATAGGAGTTATAATTCTCAACTAAGAACATGAGGTTAGTAAGTATCTAAGCTAATTTAATTGTTCACAAACCTTGATATAGTACTATATAGGATTTATATCCATAATCTATATTATTAATATAATATATATGAGTAACTATATTCATTAGCTATCTATATCTATCTGACTTTTTTTTGTTTTTTCATATGTTTAGATAATAGTTATCATAAAACAAAAAATAAATCTATATTTTCTACCACAAATCATTAGATAATAATATATAGCTAATAATATAATATATATATATATATATTATATATATATATAATATATATATTATATATATCATATTTATATATATATTAAATATATAATTAATAACTTGAATAATAAAATAAAATTTTTTAAATATCTATTTTGCATTATTATTATAGAAAACCGAAACATCACAAATAATAATCATACTTGATTTTTTTATATATATATGGGTATCTATTTAAATATTATAATTATAAAAGTTAATCGAAGTTTTACAAAAATTTTCAGCTTTATTGAAGAATGTATATATTCTTGGGACACGATGTTTCAAGTAGTTAGCATGAGAACAATACTTGTTTCAGCTTCCCACGTTTAACTTCAAATAACTTTCTTGTGCTTAAAAATACTTCCTAAAGTTATTAAAGACCTGATGTAAGAACTTTTCTACGTAGTATATTTATTGAGTGAGATTTCTGTGTTCGACTAGTGTTTTATTACATTTTAAGTCATAAAGGTCACAAACGAGGATTCATATCTTTTAATATCAGATCTTAATTTCTGAAGAAGATTCTGAACTGTGGATATCACATAGATTGCGACCATGGATAAAAATATTTGCTTTTAGATAACATTCTTTCTTTTCTTTCCTTGGAATTTTTTATTTCATTTGCTAAAATACCTTCTTAATTTTCGAATGCACTGATTAGATTCTTCAATTTTCTATATAATTTCCAGTTGACAAATCCTTTCCTTGAATTTACTTTGTTATTAAGTCTGGTGCAGCCTTTTTTTTTATTTGCTCCGACTCCGGCTCCGGCTCCGGCTCCGGCTCCGGCTCCGGCTCCGGCTCCAGCTCCGGCTCCGCGGCCCTGTATAAATACTAAAAATACATTCCTTCCTTACCTGTAAAAATTTTAAAATTTAAAACATTTAACTGAAGTAAATGGCGACAAACAGTTTCATCACATTAAAAATAATTCGACATTTACACAGAGAAGCACAAAAGAAGCACCCATTCCAGCAACTTTATAATAATAAAGTTGCTGGAATGTGTGCTTCTTTTTGAGACTTTACAAAGTTTTCTAACTTTTGTCTAGGATGAACTTAAATCACTCAATTTGGAAACTGTTTGTTGCTTTGATGATGGAAACAGAGTTCCATTTCATAACAATAGATTAGTTACAACAAGAAATAAATCCATTTCTCTTCTACTCCCTCAATATTTTTCGCTAAGTTTGTTTATTTGTTTGATTATTATTTTTCCCTATTTGTTTCTTTCTTTCTTACTTTGTTTCTATGTTTTTTGTTTGTTTGTCTGTTTGTTTGTTCTTTCTTTCTTTCTTACTTTTATTCTTTCTTTCTTACCTCCAATTCTCTCTCTCTCTCTCTCTCTCTCTCTCTCTCTCTCTCTCTCTCTCTCTCTCTCTCTCTCTCTCTCTCTCTCTCTCTCTCTCTCTCTCTCTCTCTCTCTCTTTCCTCTCTCTCTCCCCCTTCACTTTTCCTTTATCCCTCTTTATCTCTCAGTCTCTCTCTCCCTTTCATTTTCATTCTCTCTCTCTTTCTCTCTCTCTATCTCTTTCCTTCAATTTTCCTTTATCTCTCTTTATCTCTCAATTTCTCTCTCCCTAGGACCTTCCTGGGGGATAACAGTAAGGACAGTAAGTATTATTATAATTATAATTATAATTATAATTATAATTATAATTATAATATCAATTATATATTATAAATTATAATTAAAATAAAATTAAGAATATATTATACATATATTATATATTATAATTATAATTATAATTATAATTATAATTATAAATATAATTAATAATTATAATTATAATTATAATTATAATTATAATTATAATAATTATTATTAATATTATTTATTATTATTATAATCTATATATTATCTATCTTAATTATTATTATTGGTTGTTCATTAGTTTTTTTAATTTTTTTATTAATTATTATTATTATTGTAAATTGTCATAATCAATTATAATTAATTATTATTAATAATATTATTATTATTATTATTATTATTATTATTATTATTATTATTATTATTATTATTATTATTATTATTATTATTATTATTATTATTATTATTATTATTATTATTATTATTATTATTTTTATTATTTATTATTTTTATTATTATTATTATTATTTATCTATTATTATTATATTATTATTATATTATTATTGATATTATTATTATTATTATTCATTATTATTATTATTATTGATTAATTATTTATTATTATTATTAGTTATATTAATCTATTATTATTATTATTATTATTATTATCTCTCCTCTCAATATTTTTATTCTTAAAATAAATTTAAATGAGACTCTAACAAAATATACTTAAAATCGTTCTTAAAAAATAAAAAATCTTTGATTTTCAAACCGTAGACTAGTTTTGACCGCTACACCGAGTGCGGTGCGGTGCGGTGCGGTCGGTGCGGTGCGGTGCGGTGCGGTGCGGTGTGAAATATTCCGGTGTTCGGATGCCTCAACAATTAACCTAAAGTATAAAGCATTGAGCTTAAAGACTCCAAGTACTTAGCTACTTTTTTTAAATGAGGATTTCTTTTAAGATTGTCAAACAATGAAAATCAAAAAGAGAAACTAGAGTTTAATTTTAATTTTGTGGAGCAACGAATCTTTTTGATCGTATTAGTTATTTCAATATATATATATATATATATATATATATATATAGTTGGAGATATATATATATATCATATTATATATAATATATATATATATATAATATATATAGTATATAATAATATAGATATAAGATAATATATATATTTATATCATTATTGATATACATAAATATATACATTTATATATAATATATATATATATGTAATGATATACAAATATACATATATTATATAATTATATTATATATGATATATATTATATATTATATATATATATATAAAATATATAATATAAATATCTATATTATAAATGGAGTTGGAAGTGCGGATTAAAAATAGAAGGGAAAATGGAAAAAGAAGAAAAGAAGAACTAGCGTAGAGAGTAAAAAAACCGGATAAAACTTCAACAGGACATTTAATAGAGTTCTAGAAGTTTTTTTGTTTGTCCAGATTGTCAGAGTACAGAAAATGTGACGCAATTTATTGAGACCAGATTGTTGTTTGTAAGCAGCTAACAAGATTTATCAAAAAATCTATTTAAAACATTTAAAATTTTATTAACTAAAAAAAAAAATCAAATACGAACCGAATATAAAACAATAAAAATTTAATTATTCTTAAGCGAAATAAGATGAGGACAGCAAAATTTTTAATTCAGTTCTTTTGGGAAATTTTACTGATATTAAAATGGACAAATAAAGCGGTATCCTAAATAAATTTAGTTGAGGAGCGGCAAACTAAATTATCAATTCTTTTTGACATAACAAATGAATAAAATAATAATTTATACTGAAAATATATAAAGCTGCTATGAATAATTTCTGGTCTACAACAGTGCATGTTTCCAACGCAGTTTGGGAAAAGTGAAGGATTATCTTCTTCGCATGGCGTCTTGAAGCTGGGAACCTTCTGCCATTTTACTCTTCCGTGAACAGTCCGCAGGAGTAGTTAAAAATAACATCTGCGATTGACCACCAGCCGCTGCATTCCATGCGGACACCAGGGTTTTCAGAAGATAATAATAAATATAATAATAATATATATATATATATTATATATATAATATATAATAATATATATAAAATTACAAATAAAATAATATATAATAGTATATATATATATATATATAATATATATATACATATTAAAAATTCATTTCCCCCAAAATGGCACGGCCAAAAAAAAAAACCAAAAAAAAAAGTTTTTTGCCATTTTTAGAACCCCCCCAAGTTTGGGGGGGGCTATATTTCATTTTCCTGCACAAAAGTTGCCAAGTGCTCAATGGGCCTTGTATAAATGAAATTTTTTTCCCCATTAAAGTATTGTTAAAATTTTAAATTAATAAGATGTTTGTTTTTTTAAATCGATCCAAAAACCTTCGCAAGACGATCCCACTAAGTTATATCATAAGATATGCCTGTTGGCTTATATGATGACATAGGAGATTTATTATTATTATTATTATTATTATTATTATTATTATTATTATTATTATTATTATTATTATTATTATTATTATTATTATTATTATTATTATTATTATTATTATATTATTATTTATTATTATTATTATTTATTATTATTATTTTTATTATTTTTATTATTAATGGAATGCGCTTCTTGCTCTCTCTCTTCTCTCCACACACACACCACACAAAAACTTTAAATCTCTCTCTCTCTCACACACACACACCTACACAACTCTCTCTCTCTCTCTCTCTCACTCTTCTCTCTCTCTTCTCTCTCTTCTTTCTCTCTCCCCTTTCTCTCTCTCAACACTTTCCCTCTCTCTCTCTCTCTTCACTCTCTCTCTTTCTCACAAACACA
This sequence comes from Trachelipus rathkii, assembly GCA_015478945.1. Classification (NCBI taxonomy): domain Eukaryota; kingdom Metazoa; phylum Arthropoda; class Malacostraca; order Isopoda; family Trachelipodidae; genus Trachelipus; species Trachelipus rathkii. The sequence goes on along the minus strand of JABUQX010042504.1, from coordinate 12,725 downwards.
CTCCCTCTCTACCCTTCTTCTACTCTTTTCTCTCGCTATCTCTCTCCCTCACATCCTCCCCTCTCTTATCCTCTCACACTCCCTCTCCCTCTCACACACCTTTCCCTCTCTCACCACGCACTACCTTCTCACTCTCCTCTCTTCCCCTCTCTTTCTCGCACTAACTCTCACTCTCTCTCACACCCACTCCCACTCCCTCTCTCTCTCTCACTCTCTCTTCACTCCCTCTTATCCCGTCTTTTCACACACACACACTTCCTCTCTCTTACTCGCTCTCACGCTTCTCTCTCTCTCACTCTCCCCTCTCTATCTTCGCTCACTCTCTTCTCTTTCAACACACACTCACACTACCCCTCTCTCTCTTTCTCTCTCACTGCTCCTCCCACTCCCTCTTCTCACTCTCTCTACTCTCACCACACTCCACTCTCTCTCCCTTCTTCACCTCTTCTCTACAACACACACATTACACTCCCTCTCCTCCCCCTACTCTTTCTCTCGTATTATCTCTCTCTCGCATCTCTCTCTTACCTCTCTCACAACTCCTCTCTCTCACCTCTCACTCTCCTCACACATCCCACTCCTCTCTCTCTCACTCTCTCTCTTAACACACACATACACTCCCTATCCCCTACTCTTTCTCTCTCTATTCTCCCTCTTACCGTCTCTCTCACACTCCCCTCTCCTCTCTCACTCTCTCACCAAACTCCCTCTCTCTTTCCCCACACTATCTTCGGTCTCTTACTCACATTACTCCCGTCTCACTCTTCTCTCTCCCTCCTTCTCTCTACTATCTCCTCACCAAACTTCTCACTCTGATCCTCCCTCTCACGACTCTCTATCTCCTCTCTCTCTCTCACACACACTTTTCTCTCTCTTCACTCTATCTCTCACGCTCTATCTATTACAAATCTCTCTCTCTATCTCTTTTCTTCCTCTCTCTCTCCCTCCTCTTCGTCTCTTCTTATCTCGTCTCTTTCTCTCTCCCTCTCTCACTCTCTCAACTCTCTCTCCCTCTCTCTTTCTCTCTCTCTTTCTCTCTCTCTTTCTCTATCTATCTATCTCTCCGACATCTCTCCCTTCTCTCACTCCCTCTCTCTCTCTCACTCCCTTTCTCTTTCTCTCTATCTCTCTCACTCCCTCTCTCTATTCTCTCCACTCTTCTCTCTTAGCAGAAGCCCATATCTTAGAACATCGCCGACTCTTTCTCTCTCCCACTCCTCTCTTCTCAATCTCTCTCTCACTCTCCTTCTTCCCTCTGCTCTCTCTCTCTCTCTCTCGTCTCTCTCTCTCTCTCTCTCTCTCTCGTCTCTCTCTCTCTCTCTCGTCCTCTCTCTGATCTTCTCTCCAGCACCTCTCTCTCTTCTCACCCCCTCTCTCTTCTCCATACTCCCTCATTCTCTCTTATTCTCTCTCTACTCTATCTCTCTCCCCTCACACCAAACTTCTCGCTCGTCTCTCACTCTCTTTCTTCCACACCAACCCTCTCTCTCTCACTCTCTCTCTCCCTCCACACACACACTCCCTCTATCTCTCTCACACCCCATATCTCACTCTCTCTCTTTCCCTCTCTCATCGTATCTCTCCATCTCCCCTTCTCTATCTCTCTTCTACTTCTCTCTCTCACACCCCTCTCTCTCTCCATCTCTCTCACTCCCTCTCTATCTTTCTCTCTCTCTCTCTCTCACTCCCTCTTTCTCTCATCTCTCTCTCTTACGCTCTCTCTCCCACACACCACACTCTTCTTTCACTCCCCCTTCCCTCACTCCCTTCTCTCTGCTCTCCACATATCTCTCTCACTCTCTCTCACGGCCGCTCTCTCTCTCTCTCTCGTCTCTCTCTCTCTCTCTCTCTCTCTCATACGCCCTCTCTCTCATTCTCTCTCTTGTCATTTACTTCTTTCATGCTCTCTCTCTCACACGCACGCTTTTTATCTATCAATCTATCTTATCTATCTATCTATCTATCTTATCTATCTATCTATCTATCTATCTATTTCTATCTATCTATCTATCTATCTATTCTATCAGTTCTATCTATCTTATCTAATCTATCTAATCTCTATCTATCTACTTTCTATGCAATATCATTAAAATTAAGCGACATTAGTTATAATTTGATTCCTACAAAGTCTTAAATCTCACTAATGACCCATAATATATATATATATATATATATATATATATACTATATAATATATATATATTATATATTATTATTATTATATTATTGTTATTATTACTATTATTATTAATATTATTATCCTCATTCAAAAATGTTTGAATCTTTAGTTATACCACGGCACTAGGATATCTAATTATCACCTTGGGGCTCATTTATCTGTTGATTTTGTTACATAGACTTTGCCCTCTATCGTCTATTAATTTAATTGACACTATAAATTTTATAAATACTCTAACTTATCGTTATAGTATTTTTTTTCTATTATTATTATTATTTATTGTTATTATTATTATGTATTATTATTATTTATTTATTATTATTATTATTATTATATTATTTTTTATTATTATGTATTATTATTATTATTATTATTATTACTTTTATTATTATTATTATTATTTATTTTTGTTATAATTTTTTATATATTATTTATTATTATTTATTATTATTATTAATTATTATATTATTATATATTATTATTTTATTATTATTATTATTAGTATTAGCATTAGTATTAGTATTAGTATTAGTATTATTATAATTATTATTATTATTTATTATTATTATTATTATTATTATTATTATTATTATTATTATTATTATTATTATTATTATTATTATTATTATTATTATTATTATTATTATTAATTATTATTATTATTATTATTATTATTATTATTATTATTATTATATTACGGATATACCATGTTCATTGAAAGCAACACTGATGTTCCACTTACAAACATAATTCCAGTAGCCTCTGAATATATCTATCCGGACTTGTTGAAACATCAAAAGACACCTGAACTGAGCCACTTCTCTCTTCTCCACCACAACATCAGAAGCCTTAAGCAACATCACAATACTTTTCTGGACTATCTAAGTTACCAAAATATCATAATTGACTGCATAGTACTAACTGAAACATTTCTGAATGACCATAACAACGGGTTATATCCGATCCCAGGATATACTGAAACACATGCATTTCGATCTAAAAAACGGGGTGGGGGAGTTTCACTTTACTTAAAAAATGGCATCTATACATCCCATGAAGTAATAATTTCACTTGTCAACTCACACATAGAGGCACTAGCAACTCGCGTAAAATTAAAATCGAATCAACTAATTATAATGGGAGTCTATCGACCCCCAAATTCATCTAAAACAGAGTTCATAAATGCCCTTAAGGATATCATCAAAACACATTTTCTTAACTCTAAAGTAATAATTGCGGGAGACTTCAACATCGATCTCTCCAACGAGAACATTACAAATCGGGCAAACTCTCTCTCAAACTTAATGTTATCGAATGGTTTCGTCAATTACATAACGCTACCTACACGTCCAAACAACGTCGAAAATCGATGTCCGTCCTTAATAGATCATATCTGGGGGAACCTAAACTGGAACGTTAAAACCTTCGTAATAAAAAGTGATATGTCTGATCACTTTCCATGTCTTGCAAAATTTGCCATTAATAAAACTCAAAATTTCACCACCATAAAATACAGGCTAGATGGTGAACATCAAAGGCTGAAATACATAAACAAAATGAGTGAAATTGACTTTTCATTCACATACAGCGAAAACATTGGCATCGAAGAAAAATTCAACTCGTTCGTAAACATATTAAACAAATGCTACGACGAAGCATTCCCTATTAAAACGAAAAAACTTGGTGCTAAAAGGATTCAAAACCCATGGCTAACACCAGCGCTTCTAAACTCTATCAACCAAAAACATAAACTCTACCGAAACTATAAAAACAAAATAATACCATTCCAAGTGTATAACACATATGATAAACAATTAAAGGTAGTTCTTAAGAAAGCAAAGAGAAAATACTACTCTAACAAATTTCAGGACTGCAACAAAGACTCGAAGGCCACTTGGGGTTTAATCAATAAATTAGTCAGCAAAAACAAAAAAAAATCACAATGTTATAAAAAGAACTGATTTAAACAAATCTAGTTAACAACCAACCCAAATATAAAGATCGCAAGACGGGACTAAAATGATACTGTCGTAAACGTCGGTATAGCAAAATCTTCTGAGGAGGCAAACCCCCAAGTCAAACATCATATGAAACTTTTCTCCCAGACTTACGAGTCTCATTTTTCCTTCATCCCATCACTGTCCCGGAGGTAAAAAAGGTAATCGCCGGTATTAATAAAAACAAAAAAATGTGATGTTCAATTCTAATCCCCAAATCATACTATCCTCTAGAATCGCAGCTGTCCGACATAATAGCCAGCCCCGTTTAAAAACATCTTGTTCAAAATGGAATTCATTTTTGACAAGGAATTTTCCAAATATTTTCAAGACAGCAAAAGTAATCCCTATACCAAAAAAAGGAGACCTTGCCTAGCAAAAAATATACAGACCAATAGCTATCACAAACACGATTAGTAAAATATTGAGAATTAGTTTCAATCAGTTAAAGAATAGTTTTTATATCAAAACATATTTTAAATGATTCACAATTTGAGATTTAGAAAAGGTCCCGTTCAACTGCTTGATGCACTCATTGCCTTAACCGAAAAACTGATTAAGAAATATAGAAAAAAAGAACTCCTCCCTACTATTATTATTAGATTTCACAAAGCTTTTGACATGATTGATCATGACATACTACGTAAGTAAAAGAACAAAATGGGCTTTGAGGTCAAACTTACAATGTTTAAAAGGCTACGAAAGAGAGATCAGCAATGACGTAAAAAACTAAGATGAAAACTAATTTCAAACCACACTTTCATAACAACAACCGGCGTACCCCAAGGCTCAATTCTTGGACCGTTTTTATTTACTCTTATATCAATATTGATGCTGTCAATTCTCAATGACGCTAATTAACAGGGTCTCTTCTTTGTGACGATACCTCTATTTTAATAAATGACAGAGATGCCGAGTCTCTATCTCGAAAAGCAACAGACACATTAACAAGAATAATGAAATGGATAGATGCTAATAAGCCTATCTTGAAATTTATAATAAAACAATCTTACATAATTTTTAGCAACCAAAACCAATTAACGATTTAA
>JABUQX010042504.1:0-5000 GCA_015478945.1 Trachelipus rathkii | reverse complement strand
TATTATAATTACTATTATTATTATTATGTATTATTAATTTTATTTTATTTTTTTACTGTATTTATTAGTATTATTTATTATATGTTATGAGTTAATATTGGACTCATTATTGTAAGTGAGTATGTATAGTGTGGTTTCAAAGGTACACAACACTGTGTTGCAATTAGTGATAAAGCTCTCCTACATGCTATAGGAAATTAATTTTGGTTATCTACAATTTAACTGATGTATTAGAGGTAAGATATAAACAAATAGATATAAAAATGCATATCACCTTGTTGTTTAATGACTGGATTGTATCTTCTATATGTTGTGAAGAACAAGAATGAATTGATGAGTGGAGGTTATTACTTATATTATATTGATCTGGGTATAACTCTTACTTTAACTTATTACTTATTATATATATTTATAAATATTATTATTATTATATTATTATTATTATTATTGAGTGGATTATTATTTTTATTATTATTATTATTAAATTATTAATTATTGATATATTAATTATATATTATTATTATATTTATTATTATTATAATTTATTATTTTATTAATTGATTATTATTATTATTATTGGGGGATGGATTATTATTAATTATTATATTTTATTAATTATTATTATGTATTCATTAATTGTTTTTATGAATAGCTATTCTAAAAATTTGTACTCTTATTAATTATTATCGTATTAAATTACATTTTTTAATTATCATTATTATATTATTATTATTAATTATTATTATGAATGTATATATTATATTATATTATTATTTATTATTATGATCCATAGACACTTCATTATGATATTGTATTATGTGATTCATGATTATTAATTAATTATTATATTTCTTATTATTATTATCATTATTATTATTATATTATTATTAGTATTATTATCTATGTACATTGATATGAGATGTAGATATATATTATTATTTATTATTATTATTATTATTATTAATTATTATTGATATTACTTATTATATTATTATTATTATTGATTATTATTGTTTAATATATTTTTTTATTATTATTATAATATTATTATATTGATATTATTATTATTATTATCTATATATTATTATTATTATTATATATATTATTATTATTATTATTATATTAATATAATTATTATTATTAATATTATTATTATTAATTGTTATTATATTATATTATTATTATTATTATTATTATTATGTTTATTATGTATTATATTATTATTATTATTTTATTATTATTATTATTATTATTATTATTATTATTATTATATAATTTATTTTTATTAATATATATTATTATAAAAAAATATATAATACATAATATTTGTGATATATGATTATTTAAATATTATTTAATAGAATTTAATTTTGGTCCCCTCCCAGTGTAAAAAATATATATTATATATATTTATATATAATATATACTATATATATATATAATAATATATAATATAATAATAATAAATGATAGGGTATAATATATATATATATATAAAATATATAGATAATTATATATATATATATAAAATTATATAAATATATATATATATATATATATAATATATATATAATATATCTATATTATATATAATATATAGTACTATATATATATAATTATATATGGTATATATATATAGTATATATATATATATAATATATATAATATATATATATCATAAGACCGAAACATTACTAGGGAATCTGTTGTACAGACAAAGCATAGCATTGTCATTAGAGGGATGCAAACTGTAAGAGCTAATTTATGCCGGTCTCATGCTCACCCTTATCTACTGGTGAAGCCTCCATATTTGTATACCGTATTTATTTTTAAATTTCAAAATATCTATCGCGCCTCTTTCTTCCCAGGAAAGAGACCGCACAAACAAAGAGCCAAAGGCTTGGCGGGAAGTGCCCGACAGGACATGCCAAGTAACCGGAGATCAAGTCTTTATGACAGCCCTACACGATGTAGAGGTATCATCTCGACACTTACTCACAGGTCATTCATTAGAGAATTCGTGCCATTTCATATTTGTTAGTTTAATCATATGTGATTATAATTATTGCTAAACGTGTCTGATAGGCATTATGAATTTACTCTCATTTACTTAATTAATCAAAATCCATACCTAATCATAATGATCGCGTATCATCTATTATGTACAAAATAAAAGCACTACGAAGGAAAGTATTTCTCAATTAACCCCCCACCGTCCCCTGATTGATGAAAGTGCAAGTCAATTAATTCATTTTAGATCGGTTAAGCTGATTTCAAACCGTAGACAACTGTGGTGACGCCCAGGAAGTGAACAATTAGAGGGGCTAAAACCCCTAAAAGTGACCCCTAAAACCCTAATTTAGAGGTCAGTAGTGCCTTAAATTGCAGTAAAAATTTCATAATTAATCGAAAAAAAAAAATCGGTTACTTTCTCGTTATTTCAGTGCTAAAATAAGTGATATCTGGTTAAAGTACACCATACAATTATTTTGAGTCAAATTAATAACGTGAAGAAAGTTTCTTATCAATCGTCCTTTAAAATAAAGAATAAAGTCGTTATTACTTCGAAAGCGAAAAAAAATTCAAACTCAAGCTCTCGAAATTAGCCTAAACAAACGCCTAAGCAGTTGACTCAAAACGAACGCCAAAAAACCCAGTCAAGAACAACAGGCTATAGAAATGGTGTCAACAAAAAAGAAATTAAGCCTTAAAACTAAGGCGAAACCCACTTTTAAAAGAGGGAAAGAAAGATCTCCATTCCCCCAACGAATTTCCCTCGCGTACGAGGAGGGAACCAGTTGTTTCGATCACCTCAGAGGCTGAGTTTGAATAATACGCCACTCACGCCTCTCTGAAAAACACAGGACAAAGTTGGCACTTCAATACACATTACTTAACCAAATTTTTCTTGAAACATATGCACAAATTTGGCTGATAGCGATTATAAACAATCTTTTTAAGCTTATATAATAAAAAGTGACCGAAGTAAAAATAAGTATTAATTAGCGCCAAGAGCTCGCTCCATGTTCGTTACTAGCCACTATCAAAATCCAATCAAAAATAACACTATAAGATTAGGTTAGAAAAACAATTAAAAACTCACTCATATCAAAAGAACAAATACAAGTGAGTCACCAAAATTAAAACTACGTGACAACGAGCTCCCAAGTCTATATTCCTTTCTCGTACTTAGGGAAACCAATTTGGCCGAAGAATAGGCGCTTAAAAACTTATCGCGAAAGACAACCAAACTTTCGTTGAAAGAATTCTTTCTGAGTAAGTACTACCTTCCCAACGGGTACAGAAGCGATCTCCACAAAAATCATCAATCATGTGTAAGTTATACACACCCTCGACCCCTACATGGCCAAACGCTTGTGTACGAAAGTTCGAAATCTAGAAAAATTAAAAAGAAAAACCGAAAGAAACAGCCTCTGGCAACAATATCCTGCCAACACTCGAAATTTAGGCTGCGCGATACAGGAGAAACAAAGCAGAATCTCCAAACCCCCTTTCCCCCATCCAAATAGTGGAAAAATTACTTTAAAAATTCAACGCAGAACTGCGTAGTGCTGAAGAAATATATTCAGGATTTAAATATATACAAACACCTCTAATTGAAATCAAAAATGCTTCTAAAACTTTTAACTTTTTTAACTTTTAAAATTATTACCTATAATAAAAATTTTTTAATAAATAAATTAATAATAATAATAATAATAATAATAATCTGAGCCATGATAATAAAATAATAATAAAATAATAAATGAATAATAATAATAAAATAATCAATAATAATAAAATAATAATATAATAATAATAAATAATAGATAATAATAATAATAATAAATAATAATAATAATAATAGAATAAAAAAATGAAAATTAAAAAATAATAACAACAAAAACATTAGCTGATAAAAATACAACGATGAAAAGATGACAAATTGAAGTGAAAATTGTGATTCCTTATGTAGGAATAAAATTGTGATACTGTGTAACCCAGAACAAACGTAAAATTGTGAATGGCTTTAGCCTGCGCCATTCTTTGCTTTAATAATGAACAACTAAATTTCCGATAAAAATGATCAAGTTTAAAAACATTACGAGATAGGTACAAAAAGCTATATCACAAATAAAGCCAAAAGCGCAAAAGGTAAAATATAGGTTATCCAAAAATTTGGTCAGGTGTTTATCTTATATTTCTATTACTCTTGTTGCATGAAAATTGTACTTTTTCATTTATATATAATATTTTATTATAAGAATAGTCATAGAAAAGATTTTTTTATAGCCAAAAATTTCAAACAGCCAATGACTCCAATGTTGGAATGCATAGAAATTGATTAAAAATAAAATATGCATAAAAACCCCAAAATATTATTTAATACAGATCAAAATAAATAAACAAAAAATTTTAAAAATAGAAAAATGACTTCAATTTAGTTCATAATCCAATTAATTTAAAAACGTGTTGATACTATAATATATCAAAAGTAATATGAAAAATTTAAAAGATAAAAAAAAAATAAAATAATAGAATATAATAAATTTTTTGAATTTCTATCTGTCCTGACGGAAGAGTGTACGGCGGAACTTCCTACAGGACCCGATCGACCTACAAAGGCTGACGAGTGATATATGTTGGAAAAGTCGGTCTGTAACAAAATTTTAAGCCGATATTTCTTACGTTATGATATACGAAGTAAACAGGATATTTTCGAACAAAGTAGAGGAAAATTGCGGAGACAAGGACACTGAAATTCCAAAGTCATGAATTGGAAGGACGGAGTTGCCATTGTTTCCCAAAAATTTGAATCTCCTTTTTTCGTGAATGTCTTGTCCGCCTTTCAATAAATCTCAATCCATCATGAGAGTCTTAAAAATTCATTAAAAATAAAAGAATAAATTACCATCAAATATAACTATTATGTTGAAGGATTAGGATCTTATTAGAAATTAGAAAGTTTCTTCGGTGATCAATGTATTTGCTGAAAATTA
>JABUQX010042502.1:62500-67310 GCA_015478945.1 Trachelipus rathkii | reverse complement strand
CTACCGGGCTTTTGTCAGAAGATAAATAAGAATTGTATAGTTGGAATCTATTTTGTGCCAAATATATATATATATATATATATATATATATATATATATATATATATATATATATATATATATATATATATATAATATATATATATATATATATATATATATATATATATATATATTTATATTTATATTAACTTTTCGCAGGTTCTGAGAAGAGAAAGCGAATCAGCCCTATCTCTCCTGAGTCTAGTAATAGCGGAAAAGAGAAGGTAGTTTCTGATCCACAATCAGAGTTGGGCCCTTCAACTTCAAAGCAGAAGGTGTATGAGGAAGACAACGACTTGGGGAAATGGGTAGGTAAATCCGGTGTTATGCAGTCTGGCACAAAAAGAGAAATGCTGAAAAATCATTGGGAGCCTCCTCCAAGTTATGATTTTGCAACTGACGCTACACATCTCAAAAGGAAATTCGTGCATAGTTGGCTTGAAAGATATTCTCCCTGGCTGGTATATTCAAGATATTTGAAGGGAGCACTCTGTCTGCATTGCGCTCTTTTTCCCGCAAGGACTATACAGGGAGTTCAGAGTTCCTTTGTTGTGAAACCCTTCACGAAATTCGAGAATATCCATGCATATTGCAAGAGCCATGTTGAAAGTAGGTGGCACTTTGAAGCTGCACAAGCAGCGAAATCCTTCTTGGAAGATGAAGCAGTGGACATGCAAATGGCAATTGGACATCAGGCGCTCTTGGCAGAAAACAAAGAGTTAATTTCATCTGTAATAACAACAATTATTTTTTGTTGAGTACACGATTTACCTCTACGAGATGCAGAACAACCTGAAGGGATTTCCGAAGATCTAATTCGCTTGCAAATAGATTCTGGAAATAATGAGTTGAAACGCCTTACAGATGGGGCCAAAAATGCTACTTATAAATCACCAAGAATACAAAATGAACTTATTGATCTGTTTGGGAGTGTTGTGACCAACGTGATCATTGCAGATGTCAAGAAAGCATTTACATATTCTGTTTTAGCTAACAAAACATCTAATATATCTGGGAATGAACAATTATCATTGGAATCAGATTTTTTGATTAGACGGAAATGTGTGTTCGTGAAGAATTCATTGGATTTGCATTATTAGGAGCCATGGATGCAAAAAACCATAGCAAGTAATATTGGTTGTTTTCTTGACAATAATGGCCTAGATCCAAACAAATGCGTTGGACAAGGTTGCGATGGCTGTTCAGCTATAGAAAGGAAAGAAGGAGTAGTACAGAGAATAATGAGAGAAAATACTAAAAAGCTTTTTATTTTCATAGTACGAGTCAATTCGGACTGAATCTTGTTATGTAACGTCTGAACTCTGCCATCTGAAATCCGCAATACTGTATCCACTATTAAAGACATTATCAATTTCTTTCGTGAATCCGTTTTGAGAAGAAAATACATACACAGTATTACACCATTTGGCGAGACGCGATGGTTTGAAAAATACCGTATTATTTCAATATTCATGACACATTTTGTGGATATAGTGCAGGGTTTGAAAAACTGGGCAAAAGTAGGTAATGTGCTTACAAGAAAAAATGCATTCAGCTGTTATTGTGCTGCCACAAAACCTGTTTTTCTTATTTCAACCTGCATCATAGCCAAATATTCGGCTTTGTTGGAACCAGTCGTTAATAATCCACAGTCGAAAAGTTTAGACTTTTTCAATGCTCGAACCATGCGAAGAAAATTCTTTCACTTGTGAAAGATCACCGCTCAAACGGCAAGGATACGATAAAAGAAATTTATACGGGGATAAAGCAGATAGCTGAAAATCTTATGATTGATTTTCAGCCACCAAGAGTGGTGGATCTCCAGAAACATCGCTCAAATCCTCCTGGTACCACCGACGAAGAATATTGGATGAAGACTGTCCTAATACCATACCTAGATTCTTTCACAGTTTCCTTGGAGAGCAAATTCTCGGAAGATAATTCACCAGCTTTTTCTTTTATTATTTCATCCGTCGCTGATGCTTGCCCTTGCGTAAAAGGAATTTAAAGAGAAAATCAAAGTATTTGAAGACTTTATGAACTAAGAGGACTTCAATGCGAGGCTGAACTCTGGTATGTGAATTAGAGGGAGAAGAGGTTCGACCTTGACTAACTTAAAAATTTATAAATAGTTGAAGTGATCAAGGAAGCAACGGCATTTTTCCCAATAATTAAAAATGCCTTACTTATAAGTTATACCAATAGCTCAACCATGTTTGACAAGCACAATTGAAAGAACATTCAGCACTTTGAGAAGAGTTAAAACATGGACAAGGTCGACGATGACCGAATCCAGGTTGAATGGACTTTGTCTCTTGAGTGTTCACAGAAAATTAGTTTTGGAGAAGAAAGCTGAAATTGAATTGGCAGTTGTCGGAAAATTTTCTGCAAATCCACGACGTCTAATGTTGTCTTATAGTACCAAATACCTGAAGCACATAAATCGTAAAATAAATGTGACTAAATTCTGTAATTTTCTTTGCAATTTCGTAACTTTTGTTGCGAAATATAATCATAATTTCAATATTAACATATATATATTTTAAGAGGTAAATGTAATTTGTAAATATTATGTCAATATATACCGTCAACCCTTGGCTGACAGTGTTTGGAAAAAATGACTTTTATTTTCAATCTATTTGGGCCCCCCTAACGAAAATTCTGCGTACGCCCTTGCCTGTAGTCAAATCAAATACTGTAGCGTCCCATGTAAAAAGTTAAAAGAGCTGCAATTTTAATAGTAAATCGAAATTCTCATTCAAGCATAAAAAAAAGGGGGGTATCAAGAAATATTGGTCTTCTTCAGTAGCACACTCTTTCAATTTCAGGATCTACTATGGGTCCTACAAAAAACGAGAGATATCCAGACATGTTGGCTTTCTTTAGTAGGACACGGTTTTTCAACCCGTAATCAAATCAAAGACTGTCGTCCCCCATGTAAAAAGTTACAAGAGTTTCAATGTTATTGGTATATCCAAATTGGCATTCACCCATTCCATTATTACGACCCTTATTTCATTAAATATCCAGACATGTTGGCCTTCTTCGGTAGGACATGGTCTTTCTACTTGTAATAAAATACTGTTTCACATATAAATAGTTACAAGAGTTGCAATAATGGTATATCCAAACAAAATATTTCGATTTTATTTTTGTTTCAATCAATTTCAGATTTTCTTATTCTGTTTGAAAATCAATTTAAATAATAATAATAATAATAATAATAATAATAATAATAATAATAATAATAATAATAATAATAATAATAATAATAATAATAATAATAATAATAATAATAATAATAATAATAATAATAATAATAATAATAATAATAATAATAATAATAATAATAATTATAATAATAAATAATAATAATAATAATAATAATAATAATAATAATAATAATAATATAATAATAAGTAGTAACGATAACGAAAAATGTTATCGCGATAACCGATAAATCGATAACGAAATCCTTATCATCGATAACCGATATCCGATAACTCGTGATAAAAATATCACCGATAAGGCGATAACCGATAAATCGATAAATCCAAATTTTTATGTATTTCATTTTATTATAAAGAAAATGTTTAAAAAAAAACGATTTTGGTTTTTAAGAAAATATTAAAAATAAACTTATTACATCTTCTTTTCACCTATTTTATAGATTATAATATAAAATTTCAGTTTCCTTTACCGACACGTACCAGAAAATATGGGAATGTTGGCTACTTGCTTTATATAACTTGTAAAACTTTGGATACTTATTAAATAATTTTTTTCCCTTTGGCCTCCAGTGTTTTATAAAAAATTTTATTTCAAATTTATGTTCATGATGTTATGATGCTATTAGATGTTTTGTAAAAAAGCCAAAGTATAAAGGTTAATAAGGATTTGAAATGAAATCTAAGAATTAGTTAATTACAATTTATCAATATAAAAATATAAATACTTGGTTCTGACCCTCTGCAGCATTTGTATGTTCCCCTTCATAAACATGAGCATATTAGAGTTTTCATCTGACAGAGAATTCCTCTTGGCTTTGTAGATATCTTTGCCAAGGGAGAACAATCGCTCCACCGTAAGCGCTGACGGCATTGCAGTAATCTTTACCTTATAAATGATTCAATGAGCCCCTTCTCATGTTGAAAGGCTAGTCTAACAGGCTTCTGACGATTTTCGCCTGCAGCACTTATTTACAATGAGAGCAGCTTTACTCTTGATTATCTTTGGTGACGTTGACCTTCAGTTAGTTCAGTGTAATCATCAGCATAACAGATGCTTGAGTAGTAGTCCTTCTCTTCCATGTCCTCTCCCTTGCTGCTGCTGGTACTGTTGGCGTTCTCAAGTTCGGTACGCAGCAATAACTCTTCCACCTTCTTCTCCATCAGAGCCTTGATCTCTGACTTTTTGCAGATGTTTCTTCAAAAAGCCCTTCATCCCAATGGGGTGGAAGGCAGTTGCCGAAAGGCTACTCCTTTCATCTTCAAAGGTGGCTTGGAGGAACCTCTTGTCTATAGCGTCAAGGAGGGTATTGACCAAAGGGTTGCAGAACTGTGAAATTGGCACTGGTCTTCAAGTCAATCAGCTTTTTTTTTTTATCACAATGAGGGTGGGGATCAGGCAAGCCCAGCAGATATCACTGTTTCTTCCTTGGATTTGATCCATGGAACCAACGATGTAAAACTTATCACTTTGAAGTTTTAATTAAAATTATTTACTCATTATTGACCGCCACTGGCCTTGTAATAGTGCCAGTGACGAT
>JABUQX010042502.1:50000-57500 GCA_015478945.1 Trachelipus rathkii | reverse complement strand
CTGCCATAAAATCTTTAATTTTCAAGATATTTCAATTTTTTTTGCACTAAAATACTCCAATTTAGTGTGGTAATAAATTTTAGTTAGAAACCTTATTTGAAAATTTGTTTTTTTAAAAAAAAAAATTTACAATCTCTGAAAAGTACTTTCAAAAATTTTGAACAGAGAATAGTCAACCATGGCTGACACCACCTTACGCTCTACTAAAACATTTTAATATAAACGTCAATTTGTTTACACGTTTATATGTGAGCTTTGTACCAAATTTGAAGAAAAAAATCTGTTCGTTTTTTTTTTAATGAATTTTTTATATCTCATGTAAAAAAAATGAAATACTAGAAAAATAAAAATAATATTTAAAATTTTTTTTTTTTTTTAAAAAAAAAAAAAAAAATTTATATCAATTTATATATATATATATATATATATATATATATATATATATATATATATATATATATATATATATATATATATATATATATATATATATATATATATATATATATATATATATATATAAATATATTATATATAATATATATATAGGTTCTAAAGCAAACCTTCTATTGCATTTAAATAAGTACAGTTCAAAGCAGTGATGTCGAAGCAGGTGACTTGAACTGTTTCGAGATGTCTTCTTTTTTGAGAGGCGGATCGGCCATTATAGTAAAGCCCCTGACATTGTCTAAACAGCGACAGCTCTTGTCGATGGTTCGTGTTCCTGGCGCGAGTGAAATTTTTTTAGTTTTTAATTATTGCAAAATTTTCACAACGAGCATTGTTGTGCACATGTAGGCGATCCTTGAACTTTGTCGGCTGTCCTGAAACCCATGAGCACCCCTGAAAAATGCCGTGTAACCCCAGAGGGGTTCCAACCACCCTTCTGTGGAGTTTAGTATTGTAGCGAGCTTCAAAGCAGTGATATCGAAGCAGGAGATTTGAATCTTCCGAAGATGCCTTCTTTTTTTGGGGAGGCGCATCGAACTAGTGGTAGAGCCTCTTGTACATTGTCTAACGGCGACGCTGTTGTCGACGGTTCGAGTCCTGGCGCGAGTGAAAAATTTTTTTCGTCTTTATTATTGCAAATTTTGTCGCCAACAAAGCTTATTGTGGCGCATGTCGGCGTTCCTTGACTTTGATCGCGTTGCCTGAAAACACTATGAACACCCTAAGAATGCCGTGTAGCCAGCAGCGGGTTCCAAACCATCCTTTCTGTGGATTTAAAATAAGTAATGAGTTTTCAAAGCAGTGATATCGAAGCAAAGGAAGATTTGAAAACTTCAGATGCTTCTTTTCTGGCGAGGTGAATCGGACTTAGTGCGAGAGCACCTCTACCATTGTCTAACGGCGACGGCCATTTGTCGATGGTTTCGGCCTTGTCCGAGTGAAATTTTTTTCGGTCTTATTATTGCAAAAATTTGTCGCAACTGTATTTTGTGCGCATGTCGGCGTTCTTTGACTTTGGTCAGGTTGCTATTGTAACCCAGGAAGCACCCCAGAAGAATGACCCGTTTAGCCCCAGCAGAGATTCCAATCACCCTTCTGAATTTAAGTAAAGTGTCGAGTTTCCAAATCAGTGATATTGAAAGCAGGAGATTTTGAAAAACTTCGAGATTGCGTCTTTTGTTAGGGAGGCGGATCGGACTAGTGTAAGAGCCTCCTGGTATATGGTCTAACGGCGACGCTGTTGTCGATAGTTCGATTCCTGGCGCGAGCGAATTTTTTTTGTCTTCTTATTGCAAATTTGTCGTAAGAAGCCTGTTGTGCGCCTGACTTGGCGTTCCTTGACCCTGGTCGGTTGGTCCTGTTACCCATGAGCACCCCTTAAGAATGCCGTGTAGCCCCCAGAAGGGGTTCCAACCACCCTTCTGTGGATTTAATAAGTATCGAGTTTCAAAGCGTGAATCGAACAGGGAAACTTAAAAACGGTAACCGAATACCTTTTTTTTCTGGGCGGTGTCGGATCTGACGAGTGGTTAAACCTCTTGTACATTGTCTAACAGCGACCGCTGTTGTCGATGTTCGAGTCCTGGCGCGAGGTGAAATGTTTCTTCGTCTTATTAATGCAAATTGTCGCAAACAAGCATGTTGGTGCCCCATAATCGGCGTAGCCTGACTTTGTTGGTTGCTTCCCTGTAACACGGGAGCAAAATAGCAGAATGCGTTTAGCCCCAGCAGGGGTTCCAAACCACCTTTCTGTCGATATGAATAAAATATCGAGTTTCAACACAGTGATATCGAAGCCAGAAAGGTTTGAAAAACTTCCGAGATGCTTCTTTTTCTGGGGAGGTGGATCACAATAGTGGTAGAGCCTCCTGTTCATTGTCTAACGGCCGACGCTGTGTCGATGCGTTCGAGTCCTGGCACGAGTGAAATTCACGTCATATTGCAAAAAATTTATCGCAACAAGTATCTTGTGCCCATGTCGGCGTTGGCTTGACTTTGGTTGGTTGCCCTCATGTAACCCAGGAGCAACCCATCAAAATGCCCTGTAGCCCCAGCAGAAGTTCTAAACATCGATAACATTTATATCTGTACCTCCTATTTCCAGACCATAGTCTCACTACTATTAACACAGCAGGTAATAGCATACTGTCATGTAAGACCCTAGCACACTCAAGGCTTATTCCCTTTGAATCCACTAAGGATTTAATTGCACCAGCCATCTTCTTCCATTCACAACTTTCATACTACATTCTGCATATCCGTTCCTTTTTCTTTCACCATATATCCTAAATATTTTAACTCAGACATTTGTTCCAGCTGTCCTCACATTAACATAACTTTACACAAAGAAATATCCTCACTCAAAACCATAACCTTACTCATTTCTACGTTTACTTTCAAACCCCTTTCCTTTTTACACACCTTCAAATCTCTCTCTACTAATTCCCTCAAAGCTATTTCAGATTCGCCACACTAAAAATCTAAATCATCCGCATATAAATAGGTAGGGCACCCTCCACTCTCTTTCATTCTTCATTACTCTAACATCATCCCTTGCTACCTCACCCACCTCTGATTCTTTCATAACCCAATCCAAATATATATATTAATATATAATATATATATATCCGGGCCAGCGCATATATATATATATATATACTAATATATACTATATATTATATATATATAATATAATAGTATATATATAATAATATATATATATATATATATATATATTAATACTATATTATATATATCTATATATATATATTATATATATATATTATATATATATATATAAAATATATTATATATATATATAATATATATATATATATATATATATATATATATATATATGATATAGTTATATATATATATATATATATAATATATATCTATATTAATATAATATATAATATATATATATATAATTATATATAATATATATATATATATATATATTATTATATATATTTATAATATTATAATAATATTATAATATATTATATATATATTATATATATATATATTCTTTTTTTTCAGAAATTTGCTTATGCTCAAAAAGCCTTCGATATATCTTTTACAACCCAAAAAGAAAAATAATAATTATTTTTCTCCGTCCGGCTCCAACTCCGACTATAGTTTCTGCACTGTTTGGAATTGTTCAATACTTTCTGGCAATAAATTTTTCACCGAAAGAAAAATATTTTTTGAAAAAAAATTTATGCCCAGAATCCGGTTCCGTTTCATACTCCGGCTGCGGCTCCAGATCCTCCGGCCCCGACTAAGGTTTCTGCACTATTTGAAAATTGTTTAGCCACGTTTTCTGGCAATAAACTTTTTCACCGAAAAAAATTATTTAATAGGAACAAAATATACCCAGGAATCCGGCTCGGTTTAACCGACTCCCGGCATCCGTCCAACTAAGGTCTGGCCCACTGTATTTGAACCATGATTCAGCACGTCTCCGGCAATAAATTTTTCATCCAAAAAAAATTATTTCTTTGAAAAATTTATAAACAGGATTCGGCTCTAACTCCCGGCTCCGTTTCCGACTCCGGATCCGACTAAGGTTTTTGAACTTTTTGAAAATTGTCCAGCAAGTCTTCTGGCAATACATTTTTAAACTAAAAATATTTCTTGAAAAATATTATTAAGCAAGATCCGGCTCCGGATCCGTGATCATCAAATCCTGCACTATTTTGAAAATTGTTCAGCACATCTTCTTTTAATAAATTTTTCACCTAAAAAATTATTTCTTAAAAAAAAATTTCCTTACCCAGGACCCGGCCTCCGGGGCTTCGGCTCCGAATCCCGGATCCGACTAAGGTTTCTTACTAATTGAAAATTGTTCCAACACGTCTTGTGGGCAATACATTTTCGCCTAAAAAGATATTTTTTGAAAGAAATTTATACCCAGGATCCGGCTCCGGCTCCGGCTCCGGCTCCGGCTCCGAGTTCGGCTTCGGCCTTCGATCTTACTAAGGTTTCTGAACTATTTGAAAAATTGTTCAGCAGTTTCTTCTTCAATAAATTTTTTCACCAACAAAAAACAATATTTTTCGAAAAAAATCATAACTCTGGCTCCGACTCCATCTCCGACTTTGAATTCCGGCTCCGCATTCCAAATCCCGGATACGATTATTAAGGATCTGCAACTATTTGAAAATTGCGTTCAGTTAAGTCTTCTGACAATAAATTTTCATCTAAGAAAAAATTCTTGAAAAAAAATTATACCCAGGATCCGTCTCCGAAATCCGGATCCGGATCCGGATCCGAAATCAGAGCCGGAGTCGAAGTCGGGCACTATTTGAAAATTTTTCAGTGCGTCTTCTGGCATTAAATTTTTCAACCTAAAAAAAATATTTTTTGATAAAAAAATTCATAGCCCAGGTTCGCTCCGGCCGCAACTTCACTTCGGCTCCGGCGATTTACGACTAAAGGTTTCTGCACTTTTGAAAATGGTTTAGCACGACTCGGCAATACATTTTCATCTAGAAAAAATATTCTTCTGAAAAAAAATTTTATACTATTGCACGGGCTCTGACTCTGGCTCCGACTTCGACTCCGGCTACGAATCCGGATCCGGATCCGGATCCGACTAAGGATTCTTCACTATTTGAAACCTGTTCCGCACGTCTTCTGGCAACAAATTTTTCATTCTAAAAAAAAAAATAAAATTCTTAAAAAAAATTATACCCAGAATCCCGCTCCGAATCCCGGCTCCCGCTCCGGATTCGGATCCAACTAAGGTTTCTGCACTATTTGAAAAATTGTTCAGCACGTCTTTGGCAATAATATTTTCACCTAAAAAAATATTTTTTTCGAAAAAAAAAATCAAATCTACGGCACCGGCTCCTGACTTCGGCTCCCACTTTCGACTCCGGCTCCGACTCCGGATCCGGATCCGATTAAGGATTCTGCACTATTTGAAAATTGTTCAGTACGTCTTCTTGCATTAAATTTTTCACCTAAAAAAATATTTTTTTAAAAAAATTCATACCCAGGCTCCGGCTACGGCTCCAGCTCCGGCTCCGGCTCTGACTTCTCCTTCGGCTCCGGATCTGACTAAGGCTTCTGATCTATTTGAAAATTGTTCAGTACGTCTCTGGGCAATTAAATGTTTTCACCTAAAAATATATTTTTAGAAAAAAAATTCATAACCCAGGCTCCGGTTCCGGGCTCCGGCTCCGCGCTTTCCGGCTCCAGCTCCAACTTCGGCTTCAGCTCCGGATCCGAAATTTAAGGTTTCTGCACTATTTGAAATTGTTTAGCAGATCTTCTAAAAAATATTCTTCGAAAAAAAAATTTCATACTCCGGCTCCGGCTCCGGCTCCTGGCTCCGGCTCCGGCTTTCCGACTCCGGCTCTGACTCTCGGATCCAGTCAGGATCCAACTAAAGGGTTCTGTACTATTCGAAAATGTTCAAGCGCATATCTTCTGCCAATAAACTTTTTCATCTAAAAAAAAATTTATTTCATGAAAAAAAATATACCCAGACTCCAGCTCCCGGCTCCCGGCTCGGATCCGGATCGGACCGGATCCATTTATTTTGACCTTGAGATAAAATCCGACGAAAAGAATGAGCTAGAGGTTGAGAATATTGAAAAAAAAAATAGATTTTCTCTAAATTATAATAAAACATTTTTTTGTCAAACCTAAACCTGGAATTGCAATTTTGACTGGAATTGAAATGTTTTAGTTCGACACCTCGCTAAATAAATTTCTGTATCTTAAAAAAAACTATTTAGAATTTTTAAAAAATAATTACACCATGATGTTCAGAGGAATTTTCTACTAATTTAGATCATCAAAAAAATGTGAAAATTTTGATTTTGCTTTCAAAAAGTAGGGGGTCCAGTTATGAAGTCTCCCCTTAATTAAAGTGAATTTTTTTTTTTAAATAATCCTCACAATTTGTGAAATATTTTTGACAACCGAGCAAACAGGAATTCATTTCCAAGTTTTATTTTGCACCTTCTTACTTGATCTTATTTTTACCTATTAGAAACTGCAAATAGTGTTAAAATTACGCTTAAAAAGGTTGTTTAGCCAAAATATGATTTTCCTTATTTTTCTCTTTAATGATGTTTAAAGGCCAAAAAAAAATCGTATAGAAAGCGGAACATTATTTTATTCGATTCAGCAGAAAAATTAGTCGGGTTGGGCACCATGAAACATGATTTCACCAATATTGCTCGCTTATGGCCTACCTTTTAAAGCAATATTATATATATATATAGTATATATATATTATATTATATATACTATATATATATATATATATATATAATATATTATATAATATATATATATATATATATATATAATATATTATATAATATATATATCATATATATATATATATAGTATATATATTATATAATATAATATATATATATTATATATTATAATTGTTAAATTTAGCCATTTTTTCCTCTTTTATTATATTTTTTAGGAAATTTAAAGGAAAATTCCTTTGTAATTGTACTTGAAAAACACAACCTCACCTACGATTTAATAATATATATATATATATATATTATATTTATATATAATATATATATATATTATATATATATATATATATATATATACTTATATATATATATATGATATATATATAATATATTATATATATAATATATATATATATATATATATATATATTTATATACATATATATATATATATATATATATATTATATATATATATATATATATATTATATAATTATATATAATATATAATATTATATATTATATATATATATAATATTATATATATACTATATATATAATATATATAATTATATATATAGGAATATAATATATAGTATATATATAATACTATATATATATATATATATATATATATATATATAACATATATATACTATATTATATATATATATAATATATATATATATATATATAATATTAAAATATAATATTAAAAATAAATTAGAGGACAACCAAATTTCTTAAAAAAAAAAAAAATAATAAATAATCAGAAAATAGCCTCATCCGCCCCCTCCCCCAGCGCCA
>JABUQX010042502.1:0-30000 GCA_015478945.1 Trachelipus rathkii | reverse complement strand
CGGGAACATAGGGGGGATGTTTTCCAAGCCGTAGGGGAGGGGCGAAGGAACCCCCGCGACACCCAAATACAAAGAGCGGGGTTCCGGAGGACCACATCCTCCCCGGAGGGAGGAAATAATCCTACCCCGTAGTTCCCCGGCAAGGCCCGATATGAGACCCCGACTTTACCTGCCAACGGGCGTTATAATACCTTGGGTTATTCTTTATAGTAAAAATAAAAAAAAGATTTAAATAGAAAGTCTATATTTATTTTAACGAGTGAGCAATAAAAAGTTCTCTTAAGAGTTCTTCTAGTGATATTAGAGAACCCATTGACATTATATAATTTATTTTAATAATAGGATTTTTTTTTTTTTTTTTACTCTCATATTATTTATTTTTTTTTTTCTCTTAAATGAAATTTACTCATCAGTTGTATTCTTATCGAAGGATATGGTCCAAAAAATGTAGTTCCCTTTTGCTGTAAACTATTGTAGTTTTGAGATTTTTTTTTTTTTTTACATTTTCTGGTCCAGAAATTGAAGCAATGTATTCCGTTTTACTTAGCAATTAATTAATAGTTTTTTAAGGATTACATAATATTGAACGGCTATCCAGACGCTGACCATTATATTATATATATTTATATTTATTAATTATTCCTTTTCCATATTAATAGATGCTATATTTGTGAATAAATAATGGATAATTTTATATATTTATATATATAATATTTTATATAATAATTATATTATTATATTATATATTATATATTATATTATTTATATAATTATATATATGTTAATATTATATATATTTATATCTAGGTATATTTATAATTTTATATGTATTTTACTACGTTTTATATTTTTATATATATATTGGTAATAATATTATATATAATATATATATAATATATTATTATATATAATATATAGTAGATATATTATTACTTTATATATATTAATATCTCAGGAGAAAACTACATATGGCTACAGCGAAAAGAATTATCTATTTTTTTGGATTTCTTCTGGTAAACTTTTACGATAGGAAAATGCTAAAAAAATAAAAAAATAAAAAAATTATTGTTAATAATTATAGTTAATGATGATTAGAGAGGGCCTATTAGAGAGCCGTTTTTATTGTTGACTCGTTAAAATAAAGACTTTCTATTAAATTTTGCTTTTTTTTAGTACTAAAGAATACCACCAAGGGGGATGGGTATACACGCACCAGATGGCAGAGTCGGTTGGTCTTCAGTCCTCCGGGAACTACGGGTAGGACTTAAGTTCCCACCCGTCCTGGCGAGGGTCTCCGGCAACCCCCGCCTCGGTTGCGGTATTTGGAGTTTGTCGCAGGCGTTTCCTCCGCCCTCCCCACGAGGTATGGATTAAACGTCTCCGCCCTGTGTTCCGTCTCGTTCGAGGTGCGTGAAATATAAAGTCCTTTGGAGAGCATTATGCCTTTGTATCACTTACTCTATTTAATCAATATATATATATAAAATGACTCATCTAATGAGATATTATATCAAACTTGTTCTGTGCGCGTGCGTCCTTCTAAAAAAACAAAATATGAAAACATTTGTGAAGAATTCTAATTTGATTTTATTATTTTGTATTATATAATTAATATTTTTTTAATTTATCATCTATATGTTTATTATGTAATCCTAATATCTTATACACACTAATGAGAAATTTAAACAAAAGTTCCAATTTATACCTGATAATGGATATGAACCTCCTAGTTACACCACTTAGAGTAAGTTAGATTTATTTTCCATTTTTGCAATGCTATGTAGCATTTGGATATGTTTTTGAGAAAATTTATATATTAATTATTTTTATTATTTCATACGCACTAAAATGTTACCAGGATTCCATAACAATGTATTCTCTGTTTTATCCTGTAAGCTATTGTAGTTTATTATGATAGATATAGGATGAGATGTTGATGGTTTTAATACAGTATTTTCAATCCTTAAATTAATATATATATATATAATTAAATATTAATATTTATATAATAATATTTATTATAATATATATTAATATTACATTTTAGATATATTATCAAAGATATTAATATTAATATATATAATATATATATTATATATTATATTTTTATATTAAATATATTAATAATTAATAATTATATATTAATATAATATTATATTATATGATTAATTATTATATAATTAATATTATATATAATTGTTCAGACTCTAGAAGAGCCACAATCACATATTAACAAAAACTTACACAGCTATCCGGGAGAAAAGGTATATAACAATTGCTGGGATATATGCTGTCCAATTTTAGTGCTGAGAAGAATGATAAAAAATAAATAGAATAAAAAAAATAAAAATAATAAAAAAAAAAAATAAAAAAATAAAAAATACAATTAAGCTACAGCTCAAAAAGAATACTATTTTGTGAATCCTGGTATAATTTATATCATATGGAAAATGTAAAATAGAATAAAAAATTAATAATAAATATATATTAGATTATAATTTTAATATATTATATTATATGAGTAATATGATTAGAGAGCCTATTAGAGACCTATTTATTGGGTTTCTCGATAATAAATAAATTATGAACTTCTAGTAATTTTTTTTTATATTTTTTAAACTACAGTGTAAATTACCCCAAGGGTTGATAATATACCGCCACCAGATGGCTAAGGAGTTCTAAACTCTCGGCCTTTCGGGAAACTTACGTGAAGTAGTGATGACTAATCCCCCTCTCCGGAGTGGGTCATCTCCACTAGGAAAACCCCCGCTTCTATTAGTATTTGTGGTGAGTGTTGTCTGCGGGTGGTTCCTCCGCTACCACTACCCCTAAGGGGTATGTGAAATATACGCCCCCTCTGAATTCCCCTGTCGAGGCTCCGAGCCCCCTATATTAGCCGTTTATAAATACCTTTTACAGAATAAGTATATTATATCCATTAATGGTACTTAGATATATTTGCTATATATATATATTTTAATAATTATATAATAATATATATATATTAAATATATATAATATATAATATATATAAGAAGAAATATAATAATTTTATTATATAAGATACCACCTATTTGGTAAGAATCTTAAAAAGCGGTGGATTCAAATCCATTATACAAAATATTATACAAATTAAATTATATGGTTTTTTTAAAATATACCTCATTTTCACCCAAAGATGGATGTTGAGATTAATATACGATATGATACGTTAGTATATTATTTACACGTTGTTTACCTTATACCTATTCAGAACTTAAAATATTATACTATGATCCACAGACTAACTCCCCACACAATAAAAATTATGACATATTTTTTTATAATTATATATATAATATAATAGGTTTATATTCTATTATTAACACATTTACCTAACACAAATAATTTATAACAATGGATATTCTCATCACAAAATACATTGTATCAATATATGTGACTCCTTGTAAGATATGTGTGATTACGACGGAGAATTATGTATTTTTTATATATTTTATATGAAATTATTATCTATTTATATATTATTTCTTTCATCATAATTATATTAGGATTTTTATTCTGTGATCTAAATTTACCCATTAGGTATAATATTATTTTCACATATTTTTAACATGTTAGTCTATTTTTTTGATATTATGAGTGAGAATTTCTTTACTGTGAGCTTCTTGATCTATAGTAGTACTTGCATTCAAAATATTAATATAATAAAAGAATATGGAATCTATCTTATGGACAAGAAAAGTAAGTATATGGTAAAATAAAATTAGCGTAAAACCTTTAAAATTTTGAAATGTATCGTGACAAATTCTGAATCAAGTGATTTAGTATTGTGTTTTTATCCTTTTAAGAAAATTTTAAACAATCACCACCCAAGAAAAGAGGTGCGTCTTTGAACGCACCCTGTCAGTGGGACCCATCGAGATAGGACCTTGGGTATCACGGGCTAACCACTCACAATCTTCGAGGCTAGTGACTGGCCAGGCGCGTGCTTATGGTCAGGATTCTGTGCTGAAAGTTATACCTCGAATGTCACTCAATAAATATCGGTGTCAGTGTATGATTCTCGTATAAGCATAGTTTAGGTTCACATAGTAGCTATATTCTTATACATTTCATTTCATGTACAATATAAATGAGAATATATTATATATATAAGTAAGTATTATATATGACTTACCCAATATAAATATAATAAAAGTGCCCATTTATCTTATATTAGATCAATTATCTATATCCTAATAGTGAAATATATATATATATTATATATATTTTATATATAATATTATGCGACGCAAAGTTATACTAGCGCATTACACACAACCTCAAGATCAAAATAAAAAAATAATAGTTTACAATTGTAGTCACCTATCGAATACGATTTATACTACAAAAGATTCAAGCTCTTAACGAAGTGAAATTTTTTTTTTATATTTACATGTTCTTAAAATATTTATAATTAGGTTAAGGTGTAAGTATAGGTTAGGTTAAGTCTGAGGTGTCAGGTCAGGAATTACAGTGTGTACAGGTCACGGTCAGGAAAAAAAACACATTATATTAAGTAGCGCTCGTTATATTCATTCATATTTCAAATAGTATTTGTTTATTCATAAAAGAGGGGGTAGTGTAAAATATTGTTTTTTTTTTGAAAATCGCGATTGCTGCGTCCAGAATATTTCATTTCTGTTTGGGCGTAATTATAACTTTTTTACACTATGAGAAATCTATATTTTTTATAATAATATATATTATATAATTATTATTTATCTAAATATCATTTAAAATATATTATATATACCTAATTTTTTTGCAATTATTATTCAACGAAGTTAATAGTTATTTACTTTTAATTATATATTAGTTTACTTTTAAATAAACTATCGGAAATATCCATATACTATAATTATATCCAGAATGAGATAAATAGATTAGAGGAAGATGAGGAGAGAGAGATGGTTTACGAGAGAGCACGAAGGATATAGTGCAAAATTTACGTAGACTGCAGATCGCCACTAGATAATTTGAATTAGTGATTATTATTTTTTTAAGAGTTAAATTAAATATAAACTGTATTTTTTTCATTATATTACAAATATATATGATATAATATATAGATAATGTTAATTTATTTATATGTTTTTATGTATTTTATTAAATTTGCTATATACATTTTAATTTTATAATATATTAATTTATTTAATATATGATATTTTAATATATATATATATAACCGCTTGGTTTAATATCATACTTGTACAAAGTCACTCAATATATATAATCAAGTTCATTGCTTCTATCAGTAACCAACAAAAAACCCCTGCCAAAACATAAATAATAAATATTATTGTTTATAAAAAACGTATTAAATTTCCTTATTTATATTTTTATCAAACTGAAATTTAATGTTTATTCTATATAAGTAGATATCTGTAAAAGCGCACCACTATGACTGAGTTGGCGTGGTAGATAGATTATATTTTCGCCTGTCTACAAATTAAAATTAAAGTATATATTAGAAATTCACGGACATTAGTTATAAGGATATTATATTTAAAATGCTAACACAACCACAACGTGGCGCCAGCACCAGTTGTGCTGTACATATAATGTATTATTATCTATCCGTTCTTTATGCGTTATTGAACTTATCTATAATTGTTGTGACTCTATATTTTAAAATCAGTTATTACTCTACTGAGCTTTAAAATTTTGTACGGATTATTATAATAGCATCGCTCGTCTGTTGATAATTCGTTAATTGCATCGATATTACACAAGATGAGGGTCTAAGTGACATTATTTAACCTATAACCAGTTTTTATAAAGCCTTTTATTCATAAATCCACGAAAAAATAACAATAAATTTGGCTTGAGTGCTAAAACAAACAATGACGTCAAAAAAATAATAATAAAAAAAAATTACGAAATAGCTTGAGTGTAAAAGAATATATTACAATATTAAAGTTTTTGCTCTCCATAGTATTAATTGAGGTGTAATTAAGTTTATTCAATAATTGTTTTGGGTAAAGATCGAAAGGAAATCGTTTTTTTATCTCTGAGCTCCCGACCTCCTGGACTTCCCAGACTTCGTTTTGTGTAGAAATTTGAAACTCAAAACCGAGGCGTCCTCGACCCTTACCCTCCTAATGAGCTCGTATCTGCCCGTGCTCCCGTATATCTCTCTTCAGAACTGCCCGGTAAACTCCTCCTGTAATGAATATTGCAATATATTTATATATTAAAATGATAGCAATGTCTTAAATAGATTTTATATAGAAATTATATATTCAAGCTTATTCAATATAGTTATATTATTTCCATCGCTACTTTGACTTAGATAATATCGAAGGTAATTTAATATTTATTAATATGAATTATTTAAAAGATATTATATTAATAATTATATATATATATAGTATTATATATATATTATATATCTAAAATATATATTATTAATTAGAAATATGAACTTTAAAAGAAATAATTTATGAAGGCCATAAATAAAAACAAATAATGCATTTAAATTTTATTAGAAAAATGTAGAACATTTCTTTAAATCAAAAATAGTGAGTCTTTAACGCTTTCAATTTAGGCCTGAAAACTCATTAAGATTGATAAGATTTGTTAAGTAAGCTATAGCTATATAGATTTTTTCTCGTCATAATACCTAACAATAATATATCATAACCGTGAACTAAGAGAGGAAACGCGTAACAACTGTTTAATTATTATGTGCAGAATCAAAAAATTTAAAGTTCATATGTGTTTTAGCAAGTTTGAGAGCTGTACTTTTAATTTTAACCTAAAGAGCGGCTTGATTTATCTATTACATGATTCTTCCATTTTATTATTTATTTTTAGAGTATGCCCTGTATATCCAATGATTTTGATAAAAATCAGAGGTGACACCCTTCTGCACTACTATTCCAATGGCTTTACTACCAAAGTTGTCCTGATGTTAACAGAACTAGTTAAAAACACACAGGACAAAAGTATTAGATCCCTGTAAATTTAAATACCATGCAAGGCTGAGCAAGATCTCTTACAATATTTTATTGACTTTGAAGCATATTGCTCTTTCAACTATTCTAATGTGCATCCACAATGGCTAAGACTCCTAGGAAGGCAATTGGAAGGATCATTTTTAAAGTTATACACCCTCATATTAAAAAATTATAGAAACCACGTATTTTTCTGTAAAAGAAACATTACTGAAATGGTTTCATCCAGAAGAACAAAGGAAAAACAAATATAGATTGTAAGCAATACCATTCTGCTTGCAAAGCTTCAGGAGAGTGTGTACGTATATTCGCCCTGCGTTTAGAGCAATTAGCAGGTAAAGCATATCATGGAATTAATATGCAGGAACAGGACTCTTTACGTACATTTCTCATCAGTTTACCACCTTATGTAGAGAAGAAATTACAGGAATATCTGATACAACAAGAAACTGAGTTGCAGATTCAAATTACTTAGGATAAATTGGTAACCTTAGCAGGCTCATATGACAGAAATTTCATCAATAAAAGAGTACTGACCTTGATCAAAATGCAAATTCTCACCAAATGAACTAAATTCTGCCACTAGAATAAAATCCAATGATATCACTGACATTAAATGAAACTATCTGCATAAACACTAACTTCAATTGGTTGGATAGATATTCTGAAGAAAGGGAATAAACAAGGAGATAACCCTAATTACAGAGTGATTTAGGAACAGTAAACCATAATACAACTGACAATTCTCAAATAACTAGGTTACAACGTAGCCGTAATGAGAATATACACAAGAGTACATTGCAATTATTGAAATAAACAGGACCATGAAATGAAAGATTGTTTCAAGTATTTAGGCATTTGTAATTACTGCAGAAACAAAAGGGCATAAAATAAGTGTGTTGAAATACTCAATCCCCTATATATTTACCACCTTGGCAGAAGAGAGGCTACCCATTTTGTAATGGCCCTCATGCGGGTATCAACTATCAAAATAAGACACCACTGAGTGGCAACAATCCTCAGAAGTCTAGATCATCAACTCTTCCTCAGAGTACCAGGCTTCAAGAATTAAAAATTACTCACTGACGGCTGCAAGTGCCGATAACGTTCAGATAAAAAACAGACTGATGAACAAAATGGTGCTCTCCCCCGACAAAAACCCATGGAACATTGTGATGTGTGTTACCCACCTCATTATAAAAATTAATGCAGAGGAGAAACTGAAATAAAAACTGAAAGTATTAAATATGTCTGACTTGCCTTATAGACTAAACATCACGACACTAAGGTTCTCTTAGAATATATTGGGGAGAACACACACACACAACTAAGATTATTAAAATATCAAAAGATAGAGATGGTCGGCATCACGAATATCGCAGAGACCAACACACTAAATAGATTGTATATTAACAAGATAATATAGGCCTCTTTTGCCCTCCGTAATTTTTTTGTTACTAATTGTATTATAATAAGATGAGTGACGGTTATTATATGGACTACAACTGATAAGATAAATCTTATTTTATAGATATTTACTAGTATAAAACCTAGATGTTCAGCAGATGCTAACAAATAAGAGAGCGTCGTAGGTTTCTGCCTAAATAATACCTGGTGTGACCATATGCACTCACCAAGTAAAAACTGATTCCAAATGTTACATTAAGTATGGAGTGTGAGAGTGTACAAAAAATTGCTTTAGTATACATATATTTTTTATAATATTTTTCATCACTATTCAACACCATAATACGTGCTATTTGTGCATCTAGAGAGAATCCTTTGAGTTAATATATGAGTTATAAAAATTAACTTGACTCGGGTTCACGCAATAGTCTATTACAAATATCTGATTTACCATATTCTCTTTTTACGACAAGAATGCACTCTCTCATTAATACATAAATTTTTAGTATGATATTATTTAATATTATTAATATAACGAATATCCGCTGTAGATAAATATGGTGAATATTCTTTAAAGAAAAAATGATATTAAAAATAAAACAACGTAACTTCTCTGATTATTCTGATAGGAATCTGTACTGTTAAGAAATCATATGTGGGATTTACAGTAACTATTATCCATAACTATACGACATTGATATCAATTTACTTATTATTTATAATCGATTTTTGTTCTAATCTAATTGTAATTGGATAAACTATTTGAAACTCAATTCACAAAGTAAATATAATCTTTAATTGAAGAAAATAAACTAAGAAAATATTTATGAGTTTAGAACATATTCCACCGAATATATCCATATATAAATAATGAAAAAATAAAAATAAAAAAAAAAAAAAAAAAAAAAGAGTATGGTAGGCCTGAAACCTTCAAAGATAATATACTACCTATATATGCGGATGTTATAAAATATTTTTATATATATACGACAAGAACTTTTAAAGGAAAATAAAGAGGAACCTGGTTTGGCTGATGTGTGTTTGCCATTAATAAAAGATCTCAAACGCTTATGGGAAAAAAGATCAATTCCTATGGTAATATTCCATAAGATGAGAGAATACCATAAAAATATCGTAATATTAAGAAGCCTTTGAAAAGAGAGGATAAACTAAATTCTTCGAAAAAATTGTATCATTTAGAAAATCAGCGAAGAAAAATCTGTTCGATATTTCATTATGTAAATGCAAGAACTTTTTAATCTGTACTTGCAAAATTAAAGTACCTGTAGCTGAAAGAATTTTTTTTAGCTGATCAAAGGACATTTCGAAGAATGATAATTGGAAATATTTTCATTAAAACAAGCAGGATGCTTAAAAAAAATTGCAAAGCAAATAAATGGCAGTAGAAAGAGGTCAAAACGTTCAATTGAAAGACAGTGAAGGAAAAACAGCTAATATACATTTTTCTTCTGTTATGGGATACATTTTGAATTCTTTGAGTCCTTCTGATGGATATGAAGAAACCGAATATAGAACCATGTGAAACAAAAAAAAAACAATTTTAAGACAAAATTCTCCTTCAACTTCGCAAATGAGAACTGAGCTTCCAAATGTAGCACAGGATTGCAACAGAACTGGTGCTTCTGACAGAGCAGCAGCAATTCTTATAAATGCAGCTTTAAAAGATATGGGAGTAATTGCCAAAGAAGATTCTTATAAAGTAGTCGATCGTAGAAAAATTAGAAGGGAAAGAATTAAACCAGCACTGACTTCTAAAGGAAAAATGAGGTAAAACACCTCTCATCAGAATATGGGATATACTTTTACTGTCAAAAAGACAATACTTTAATTCGGGTTAAGGAAGGAGAAAGGGTAGTTATAAAGACCATAACAGAAGAGCATGTTGTTCTACTTTTAAAACCAAAATCTGATATATATCTTGGTCATGCCACTCCTATTTCTGGCAGTTCTCATAATATTGAAACGAGCATATTAAATATTTCAGAATTTTTTTTTGATTTTTCTAAGATGCAAACTGTTGGTGGTGATGGAACAATTTTTCATACAAGTTCTAAAAATGGTATCATAAGGCAACTTGAGCTTTCTATGGGACCTCCTTAAATCTTATTATCATTAAAAAAATAAATAAAAAGGTAAAAAATAATTGTAATAAGAATTTAATCATAAATATACCATATAAAAAAGAGTCTATTAAAAACTCCAATCGTATAAACACATTATTAGTAGTAACAATATAAGTCCAGCAGTAATTAAATATTTAACAAAATATAAATATACGTAATCGAATAAAAGAAACACATGGAAAAAATGGTCCGTTTTCAAAGAATTACCTCTTCTTTGCAAATGCTCTCTATTATCTTCGCATTGTTCTCTATGATATTTAACTATTTACTCTTTTTACAGTCAGAGAAAATTTTATAAAGAATATGTTCAATCGTAGAAACGATCCATTATGTAGTCTGACATCTCAACTGTCCAATTCATCTTTGAATACTTCAAAGTCTCATCTGCTGTAATTCACACTCTATAGATGATTTGCCAATAATATTAGAGCAATAACAGCTTCTTCTTAATCTTGGTAAAAGTACGAATTATATTAGATGATATACAATCTGGAGAAGATCTTCATACACACAACAAAAGAGTTCAACTGCCTTTGGTTCGATTTTCAAATGAGAAAAGGTTTAATTAACGGTTCGTGACAACCTCCTTAGACACCTGTATCTCGGTATCACTCATCTCGATCTTACATACCATATATAATGTGGTTTATACCATTATACATTTACATTTAATTATAATCTTTTTTCTTCTTAGTTATTACTTGAGTTTTCATATGCTGAGTGAAAATCATTAAATGTATTTTAATGGATCCCTTTACTACCAAGAGGAATTATTAAAATCTATCTGTCCTTAAAATTACGAACACAAACAGAATTCTTGACCACTGCTTTCATTATATCTACCCTTGTTTCACGACCTGTCTGATAATACCAACTGTAAGAATTTCTCCCCCAGTGTTCAATTTTCATTTTTTCATGTTTTCTTTTTTTTACATCCTTATTGAAAATCCAGAATGACCAGTGTCAGTGAGTGTATAAGAAAATTGTTACTAATAATAGATATAGGATATGAACCCGATTGTATCTAGACTCGTAACTGGTCGGTCCTGTTTGGCGGGATCACTTTTTCTGTTTCTTGGGAGTATTGAAGAAACGCCTGTCTAGACATTCTGTCGTTAATTTAATGAGTGCTCTGCGAGATGTTTTCATATTTGAGTATTTTCTGAATGATTTGAGGATCCAGCGGCGTAGTTGGGCTGAGGGGCAATGTTACTTTATTGTCTGCTTTATGGCTCAAACAGTCTTCCCGCCTTCTTCAATATCAACTAGCAGACCCTTAGGATACCATTCGATACTCTGTCATAGATATATAGATCCGATGAGCGGAGATTTTGTCAGCGTCGGATCTACACTGGCTGTACTGTGTAAATACGACGTCTAAAATAACAAATGGGAGGTTGTAAGAGTATATTTCTATACCACAAAGCTCTCAGCACACATGTTATAATTGATCGGAGTAATTTACAATATGCGAATTGCAATTTTCGATGGCACTCTATACACACGTTTAATCTAGATCATGACAAATTATTTATTAGCGTTTTTTAGGATTCGGAGGTTCGATTGGTGCTACGACATGGATTCTAGTCGGATTTCTTGAAAATGATTGGTATGTCCCTGACAAATATAACTACTATTTCTCATTCAGCATCACATTATTTTACTTTTCTGCAAAGAATTGCGAGTTATCCTTTCGCCGAGATCTGGTATAATGCTTACGTATCTTCTTGTCTAGTCATACTAATTGGTATTTAACACTATTTATTGAAATTATTCATACACCTTAATCGCTATATCAAGTTTGGTGAGTATGCATAATTGCTATTGGGCTAAATAGCTACGGGAAATGTTTTACTGTAGTATCTACTTATGGTGATCGGGCTCACACCATGCAAGATAGTATCGAGACTTGTATTATTAGTTATGAACTATTGATCCTTGCATGCACATTTAGTTCACATAGTCAATAGTGATCTGCGTTAGGCGCGCTTGTTGGTACCCTCGGCTACGATTAGCACGCAGTTTTTGTTTAGGCTATTTTATTATGGTGATTACGAACTCTGGGTGACTTGGCAGATTGAGTCTAATGCAATACGGCGTTGAAGAATGAACCTGTTGGCTAGAGGAAGTTAGTTCATTGATCTTTCGCTTGAAAGAGTATATACGAGAGTGGCTTGATTCGTAGTTAATATATAGAGATTGGCACTCTCATTTTCAGTTAGTGCTATTTTAAGTTCAGCCGTTTATTTCCCTTTTATTACGTCTTAATCGTGATTGGTCTATGCGGTTAAGATAACGCTAGCATAATCACCGTTTTCGCTGATGGTGGCCCAAGGAATCTATATCCTTGGCTAAAGTGAGAGACACATCAAGGAGTTATTCTTATCTTTTATTTATTATAGAATATATTTATGAGAAATTATATTTAATATATAATTACTTATTTATATTGATAATATTAAATTATTATAACTTATTATACTAGTATATATGACATATCTCAATCAATTTGTTTCCTTTATAGTTCGAATAAAGGATGTTGAAAGGAGGTTTTTTAGCCAAGTTTGTATCTATCTAAATTGACTATTAACTTTATTTACTCATTCATAGCCGCGCTTGCGTGCCGATTGGGGTAGGCGTGAGACCTATAATGGCTTTGCGTAGCGAAGTAGTTAAGCGGTTGTTGCCTGCGATGTACAAAGTCTTTTCAGACCTCACTGGTCGCGGTCATCGAGTGTAGTGTGGTAAAATAAGCTTCTTAACGGAAGCCCATCTTGACACCAGATCTTTATCTCCCCAAATTGTCATTTCTCCGTCCATATCAACCTGTTCTAATTTTACCTTATTTTTTTTCCACTGAAATCGCCAATAATAATAATAATGTTTTTACACGCTCATCAATTTATGATTACTATATTTTTATTTTAGGTGGTATATTCAAATCTACTACTCTTGGTTTGCTATTCGTAAACAGTCCCATAGAGTTCAAATTTTATCTTAGTGCCTAGTGTACTTTACCCCTATAATATAAATATTTACAAATAATAAAAATCTACCCCCTATTCCCTACCCCATATCAAATGTATTGTGTCTAACTTGAGATACCGTAGTTTTAACTTACCTCATTT
This sequence comes from Trachelipus rathkii, assembly GCA_015478945.1. Classification (NCBI taxonomy): domain Eukaryota; kingdom Metazoa; phylum Arthropoda; class Malacostraca; order Isopoda; family Trachelipodidae; genus Trachelipus; species Trachelipus rathkii. The sequence goes on along the minus strand of JABUQX010042502.1, from coordinate 16,323 downwards.
TTTCAACAAACCTCTTATCTTTGAGCTTAAGCTCACTCTTCCTTCTTCTTATGGTGCAGAATCTCTTATACTGGTAGTTCAATTTTATTTTATTTACGCTTATATGTTCAGGGCTTGCGATCTGACAAGATTCAGAATTTTTTACCATTTCAATTATCAAATAAAACTAACCCGGTATTAACACTGCCGCTATGTAACGCGAGGAGGTGCGCGTCCAAATCTTAAAATTAACAGCTACTGTCATTTTCTATTGATCTCCGCACATATCATATATTTTTTCTTTTCTAAAGGTTTTAGGCTATAAAGGTCAATAGTATTTTTTCTGGTTGAGTCGGTAGGCATACTAGCAGTAGAACGCAACACACTAGGGACAATGCGATCAGAAGGAAATATGCTTCTAGAAGGTGTAGTAGTAATATTTTACGAAGGGACAGTTGCAATAGTTATATTAGATTCTTAAATGGTATTTTAGCGTGTCTCATTATTGATGTCTACAGGTGTTAGGATTGGCTATGGACTGTTTCAAGCGACCTTAGGGTTAGGTTATGAGAGATCTTTATGTAGTTTTATGCTCGATTTAGGTGTTCTATGATGTCGGTTTAGGCGGGATATTGGCGATTCCATTTGAAGGATGTCTGATATGAGACCGTGGTTTAGATCTGTCAATCATGCTCTTTGGCAAGCGTTCACTTTATAATGGAGTTTTCCATTTCCAGGCTTATTAATCCCATACCTTCCAGACTCACTACAGCATTTCTTGTTGTGTAGGATGATCTATTTGCTTTGTTAAAAAAATTGTCATGGACACATGTCGATCCAAGATTATCGAGTTTGTCGCTGGAACGTCGACCAACATGGTCATAGCTAACAATTCGTTAATCGACGTAATTCACGTGGTACGTGTTAGGGATCCATGCTCTTTGCGGGAACTCTAGCGTTATGTATTTTTTACGTGATTTATCTATACCACTCATTTATACGTTATTCTACTATCGATATGTACTGTATGTTTTGTCACGATGGTTAGTGTGGTTAGCACAATTACTAGGTATTAGTACTTCTTCTTTATGTAATAGGGTATATTCAGTAACGAATAATATTTTTTTTTGAATGGATATAATACTATTTAGGCTGCGATTATTCGAAAAGTACATAGAATAATTTTTCTATACATAGGTTTTTATAATAGTCCTTATTTACCTATATTATCTTATCATATAGATGTACATCATTTTAGTTAGTATATCAGGTTAGGTAGCTATATATTACCTCTATAAAAAACCTTTTTTTTATTTTAATTCTAGAATTTCGCCATTGATAATGATTAAATTTACCAACTGTAGATATATTATAACCATATAATAAAAATAAATATATTTAACAGCCGCTCTGATTCACCATCTTTTCAGTTATTCACGCAGCTATTTCCATGCCGATCTGCCCACCGTCGGATTATATTTCGTTCATGTATATATATTTAATATTATTATATCTATGAGTTATGCTAGTTCAACAATGTTTAATTTTTACTAATCTTATATAGTTATATATTATTATTTCATGATTGTAATTAATTATTATTATTATATATATATTTGATATATATACTTAGTGTAGATTTCATATTCATAATGGTTATTCGATAAGTAATTGGACTTTGGGGGAAATGTATAGTTAAATATATTAAAGTTAAAATTATAAGTTAACAGTATTTTAATTAAGTATATTTAATTTAATAACTGTTGCTTTATATCTAAAATGAAGTTTCCTCTTTCACTTGTGAAAGAAATTATTTTATTTACTAGAAAGAAAGAATCCGATTGTGTAACCTAAAATTAAAAATTCCCCATATGAACAAAAGATGAAAATTATTTAAATCGAAGTATTAGTTGAATATATAATATAGATAGATTAATCGTATAAAATAAGATCTTCAAGGAAGATGTAATATGCGTAATTTTAGGGGAAGGTATTGAAAGGAGGTTCAATATTTTTATGTGGGCGGTAACTCTCCTGCACTTCGGTGCTAGACTGCGGTGCTCAAGTCACGAGTTTAACTTATAATGAACTTATCTGAATATTTTTTGCAAAATTTTCTGTTATTTTTTATTTATGATTTTAAATATATTCTCAATACTATTTTTTTTGCAGGGCAAGCAGATATTAGTTATGGCGTACATCTATGAAAACGAAAAATAAGTTGAGAATAAGATAAGCCATGAAATTCTGAGAAAACACGATGTTGTGCAGGGTAATCAGCTTAACCCTAAGTTGACTGTACATTATAGGAAAATATTGTTAGTAAGACTATATTTGTGCACTCGGCTATTAAAAATCGATTTAACAGCTGGGGATTTGGTGGGTTAAACATTGCGCCGTGCGGATAGTTATTTAAATAATGCATGAGGGTGGGTATTTTTATGCCTTGTTGGCCTGTCTATTATCTGGATGCGGAGACGGGGCATCGTGAATTAAAATTTGATATTAAATATTAAAGTTAATTTCCTGGGATCGAACTGATAAAAACGTTAGAAAAAGAAAACGGTTTAGAATGAAGAACTTATTTAATATATATATAATTATATAAAAGTATAGTTATATATATTATTTTCAAATATATAATATATATTATATATTATAATAATAATTAATAATATATTATATATTGTATAATATAAAATGGACTGACCCCGCTCCATCGTTCAACCTATACGTTATCTATGTCTCAATACCTAATACTTTCCTCAGTGGGGAAGGACGCACAGTGTCCACACTGTTCCCGAATAAAAGAAAGCCGCTCTGATTCCTAGTCTAACACTGATCAGTTACTCATTATAAGCTGACTCACTTGTTAGCTATTAACTCATATGTATGTTTCCACATCAGGAATTTTATCCCAGAACGGAACACCTCGCGAAGGTTATATCACTTATGTAAGGTGGTGTTGCTTTGTATAGACTAATATTCTAAAAGTATAGCTATATTATCTGATCTATAACTAGGTTAATGAACGTACGTAATTACACTAATATAGCTTATCTCCAGCTCCTTCATATTCTTTAAATTGTATAGTGATTATTTACCTACCTTTACTGTAGTTGTATTTAACTATTATGTCTAGTTTTATTCTTTCAATTCGCGATATACAATATCGAGTCTGCTTGGTTGGGTGTTTATTTACCATGGGTTTTCGGTGTTGCGTAGGGGCTTGGGGGTCTCTGCGTTTCTTTACGTTTCAATAAGAGTGTGTTGTGTTCCCAGGGTTCTGTTCCTGCCCCCCTGTTTTATCTCCTACTCTATTGCCACTTTTCATTTATGACTTGCTACTGACCATTTTGCAGCATCTAACTGTATTCCACTCCTATGACAACGTTCGACTCTTCATTCTTTCACTCTTTTCAATTTCTTGCGGCTGTGGTCTTTTTACCGTTCAGAATTTTGCTCGTCGTTCTTTAATTCCTTTCCGGATTTCTACTCATCGCTTCCTGTACACTAGGAAGAATTTCGGGTGGGGTGATCTACCCTCGTGAAAGTTGGCCTACAATTTCCTTTTATAATCAGGACCCAATTGCCTTTCTGACAGAGGCATCACCTCTATAAGACAACCTCTAACTTTCCTATCTCATTTCGACGGTTCTCTCGTCCTCCGCCTGTTGACAATATAAACATCCTTGGCTCTACATAAACAAAATAATGTCTGAAAAACCATCACAAATCACATACGGTTTGCTAGGGGAGCCTCAAATGAAACTGAGAGTTCTGTTTAGGCTGGGTGAGTAAAAACTATTTTTTTTTCTTTCTTTCTCATGTATTTTCACACTGGGGGAAGGGGCTTCAGTTCCACCCTTGTAATGATAGTACATTTGCTATCTCATTTGGGGGGGGGGAAGCTTACTGGTTTCAACCGGCTTTTGATAGGGCGAGTCAAAGGCCAAAAGGCTTATAAACTGTTCTGTGATTTTCAATTCACTTTGCGACACGGTGTTACTTGAGCCTCTATCTCGGTTGCGCTATGTTGGTGTCTTATCTTTTTTCTATAGGTAATTCACGCAGCGGCAGGTTGCTCGAGGAACTTATACTCGGCGTACCATCGTACCTTTTACGAGAGACGCCCTCGTTAGCATAAGGGTTGCTGTGTAGGCGCATGAGTTTTGGTGTTGATATATGGTTTAAAATTATTTTCACTTAAGCTTTGTTTTTCTGCGTAGACGGTGGGTATCTTTTTTCATGAATCTTCATCATTTACACTCGTCCATTTGTTCTTGAAATGGAGTCTAAGCTTATCAAGGTTTATACTCATTGGTGCTCTCCTGCATGAAATATTAATACTCCTCTGCTTACGATTATAGGCTAGGGTTTTGCGCTTTCATCACTGCCGTACGATTTTGGCGCTTAGTTGAAGTAGAATTATACATGAATTCATGCAACACCCCCCTTCGATTGACATACGGGCATTCCCTGCCCGGAGTGTGGTCGAGAGCTGTAAAATTATGATGAAATCGGTTATGTATCATATAAATGTATACCGATAATAATCTTTTATTCAGTCTTAATCTATTACGTATATGTAGTTTATATTCAAGAGTGTACCATACGTCTATATACTTATGGTCATATAATTTAATAACACGTTTACTATCAGCGTAAGGTAAGTGGATATCTATATATAATTCATGTGAATTTGATGATATGCGAAATGTGATTATTACGTCATTTAGGAGCTTTAATTAATTTTTAGAGGGTAGAACGTATGATGAGAGAAGATGAAGAATGTGGAGAAGAGAGAGAGAGTAGGGACGGAGAATCGAGTTAGTAAAAAATTTGTATATTGTCACTTGGATTAGTTTCAGCATCCCTAAACATGAATTGATATCTATACACTCAACTATAAGAGATGGTCTCTCTTACACTGGAGTCAATTCGGTTGTATGAGTCATTACCTAATAAAAGAACTTGTTGTTTTTGATCGCCGATAGTGCTAAAGGATGATGAAATGCACTGATAAGGCTCACTCCTGGCAATCGGAGAGGGTAATCCTCCGGCGATCCTCCTTCCGGAAAATCAAGGCAGAGAAGAAATATTATATAGCTCTCTTTTATATTTTTAGTTTATTTAGAGTTAATTAATTATTATAGTAAAGTCTATCTTCTTTATAAAAAGAATAAGGTTGATAGACAACTGAAGGGAGTATTCGCGATTATTAATCCTTTTTTGGAAACAGTTCTTAATCTCTTGTGTATAGTAAATTGGTAAAATTAGTATGATGCTAACAAAGGAAAATAAAAATAATTATCATATATATTATAAACATGGTTGTGGCTCACCTACCTATGTTATATCGCTAAATATATATTATTAATTATTATATATATATACCTGTATGAATGGTAAATATATATATAAATAGACCTATATATACGCTATACCTTGATTATATATATAGTATAAGTGTAAAGAAATATCACATAACTATATACAAGGAAATATTATAATATTCTATATGTATATCTATATATAATTATTAAATTATATACAAATTTAAATTGAATTATAATTACATTGCAGGTATAATATATAAATATAATATTTATATAAATATAGTAATATATATATAATATATATATACCCTAATCATACTATATAATATATATATAAATAGTATTACTTATATCAATATATATATATAAATAATTATATTATATTATTAATTTTAATAACATATTTTTTTATATAGATATATGTTTAATTATATATATATTTAATATAATATAATTTATATATTATATATATATATATATTATTATATATATATATATAATAATATATATATATAATTACTACTATCTTATATTATTATATTAACTATATATTTTTATATATACTAATATTAGAATTATACTTATATTATATATAATATCTATTATTAAATAATAAAATTCAGTAGAGGGCTCACTGAATCCACACATATAGCCACCTATATTTTTATTTATATATCTATATATAACCTCCTATATATAGCGTATTACTATATACCTATATATGGGAGGGCAGGGGGCTTCAGTCCCTCCGTGAGCGGCGTAGCTTATCTGTATATATATATTATCATTTCAGACTGAAATTGTAATATAAGTTTTAAAACTATGTAAAACTTATATTACTAATTATTATATAATACTTATAATTATTATATATTATTATTATAAATATATTAATTAATATATAAATTAAATCTTATATATTAATTATAGATATATATATACTTACTAATACTACTAAATTATTATTATTAATATATCTATAATAATATATTATATAATACTATATTATTAATATATATTAATATATTATATATATAATTTTAAATATATATATATATGGGTACTATATTACCGCTTTTAATCATTAATTAACTATAATATATTTTGAAATTTGCTATATAATTAAATTAATATATTATTAATATATATATATGCAATTATACATTAATACTTGTAACATAGTATATTTAAAATATATGTTATCTTTATGCTTTTGATACGGCTATAGTAAACCGATTAAAAAAAAATTCTTCCTTTACAAATGATTAATCATTTATTTATTTTAATATATTATATATTATACTAGCTTTAATATATTTTTATATTTTTTTTTATCTTTATTAAAACCTTAGTTTTTAACAAGTATTTTTAATTATATTAAAATGTAAGTTATTTTTTTATTATTTTTCTGAATTAGAAAGTAAATTAACACCGTATGTATATGTATTTGTTTTATAATTAGAGATATTAAGTTATTTGAGTTATTCTTTAAGATCATGTAAATAAACTCAATTTTATTATATATATTAAGTGAGTTTAATATATATAAACAATTAGGTATTATATTTATATAAAAGATAGAAATAATACTTCTATATATTACTCTAAATAGATTGCATCTAATCTATTCGGTAACCTGAGTATGAGGGTAGTGGGAGGTATTAATAGTGCTTTATTAATTTTATTATAGTATATAGTTGTTTATTAAATATATTAGATAGGTGATTTTTTTATATTAAATCTGGCAAAATTAGCTGTATCCGTCGTGATGTTATGGCCTTATGTTAGCGTGAGATGGGAATATTAATACACATTTCTAATTTTTTGGTATTATTGTATGTTCAAAATAAGATTTTAAAATGGAATTAAAATTTTATACTTTAATGAGTAATTAAATAAGACACAGTGTATTTATACATCATAGGTACGATATTTCCTGGATTTCGTTGCCATTCACCGCACGGCTTATCGGCATACATCCGGCCTTCGCTATAACTTGGTTCATTGCTCCCCCTCTTCCCAGCCAACCCTATTCGACTCATCTTCCCAATCTTCTGTAATAATTACTGTAATATTTTGCACAATAAACAATAACGCTATGTATGATAAATGTATGAGTCGATGTAAATTTTATATGTTCCTTTAATAAATGTATGTTTCGTGGTTAATAGGTGCGGCTAGATGAGTATTGTTATATATCAAGTAAACTTTTGTTTATATGTTTGCAAATAGTAAAGTCTGAGCTCTTCATGTAATATTTAAATTATATATATATATATTTATTTTCAATATATATATTAATCATAAAATTAATATATATTATTAATAGTATATATATATATTAATTATATATATATTATATTATATCTAAATATATATATAAATATAATATATATTATTAATAATATATAAATTTTATATATATATATAATATATCTATAGTATTTATATAATTAAGATTAAATATATATATATATTTATTATATTATATATTTAATAAATATATATATATTTATTATATATAATATTAATAGTATATTAATATATAATATATATATTTAATATTATATTAAAAATATATTAATATTAATATATATATATTAAAATTATATATATTATATTTATTAATAAGAGTAAAATGTGATAGAGAGTAAGTAAGAGAGAGTGAAGAGTAAGAAGTAAGTAATGTAAGAGAATAGTACGATAGGGAGCAGCTCAAGTAGAAGTACTGATATAAAGTAAGAGAGAGGAATGAGAGAAGAGAAGATAATATAATAATATAGAAAGTAAAGTAGGTCTAAAATATGGAAGAAAGTAAAAATGAAATAGAATGAGGAGGAAGAGAAGAATGAAAATAGAAATGACTGAATGAGTGAGTAAGAATGAGGTAAGTAGGAGAAAGATGATAGATGAATTGGAAGAGATAGCCGGATTTCGCCTCTGACTTATAACTATATTCGTACGTATTAGACCAATGGTAAATGGGACAATAAATAATATCATTGATATATGCACTGTTGATATTTATGGAGTCTATTGATGTTATGAGATACATTTGTGTTGTGTATATGTAGTATTGGCATTATTTCTATGGATTTATCGTTATGGTAAGTTCCCTATCTTACCGTGGTGATACCTCTAAACGTCGTGTGTTATCTTCTGTTATTATGGATATGCTGCTTTTTATTTTTTATTTTATTTTATATTTTAGTTTTTAGTATAAAACGTTCATCCCGAGATTAGCCTCAGATCGGAGTTGAGTCACCGGTTCCTCTCGTGCAATATCCATAAGTATCGCACACGAGATTGCTGTAGCAGAACTGGGTTGTCTCGCACGACGAGATTTCAATGTGGAGTGTAGTGCGTTCTCGCTTTGTGGTGTGAAAGATCTTAGGCGAGTATCGTCGCTCTTGATGCGTGACTACGCGTTAAACGTGTATGTACAAACACCTTCTTATGGAGAATTTAAAGTCGATGATTAAGGTCTGTTTAGTCTGGTGAGACAGTGAATAGTTTGAGTTATAGTAAAGCTCAGAATAAGTAATCTATTAGCTATTAAAGCTAGCTGAGTAGCACGTTTTCGGATCTATTACAATTATACACTATTTATTATAATTATTTTTAGTGAGTATTAGGGGTTATGGTGTACTCACCAGTTCTATTAGGTGAGTATCTCAATACTAATATATTATATATATATAATATATAAATAATGACTTATAAATGTATATCGGCGGAATATGTTTCACAAAGGCCCGTAATATAATTATATTTGAGACTATTTATAACATCCAAAAAATTGATAAATTTAAAATAATGATCTTTTCTTATATATATTAAATATTGATTATTAGAGCCTCCTCTAGATGATTGGTCGAGATATTTCTTTTGGTGTTTATTTTATTGGCAATCTTGTAGTCATTCTTTTTCCAGGAAAATACTTATTCTTAATAACATAGTTCAAAATCCCATTTTTTTTCTAAAATATGTTTATAATTTCCTAAATTTTCTTTTACTAGTTTTATTTATAGGAAAAATGATGACAAACTTATAGTAAAATAGCAAAAGCCTAAATACACTTACCTACAAATTTATAATTCCTTATATGTAACATATCTGTATCTAGAAGATATTATTTATTATTTAATGAGATCTAGTGGTTGTGGTCTCATGCATAGTTGACTATGTCCAATATGTAAGAGTACTTGTGGAGGGAAGCAACACTGAAAGGTCATTTTTTTTAATTTTGATAAAATATGTGAAATTAGTGAGGTAAACTATGTACTTGTACTTGCAGTTCTATTCTAAAACACTGTACTTGTACTTGTATTTGGCACTTGTGAGACTTCATATCGCTAATATTTGAGATTATTTAATTTTGCTCCACATGGATTGTTTATTTTGTCTCTTTATAATCATTAGATCACGCATATCGTTAGTTCGCATCAATTATTTCTATTTTTTTTATAACAATTTTAAGTATACCTATTAATTATAAATTTGCCATTTTAGAATGTTAAAGCTAATTGGTAAATATATATATTTAATACTATACTTATTATTATATTTAATAATAGTTAATTTATTTATTATATATGAACATTTAGATACATATCCTAATAGAAGATATTAAATATTAAATAATGTAATTGATTATATACTAGCTCAGAAATATTATATACTTTAATTTAATATAGGTTAGCAGAATAAGTACATGAGTAAATGTATATATATGATAGCTTTTGTTGATACCCATATACGTATTATGTATTATAGAAGCCTATTGAAATATTAATTATTCATATTAATAATGTTGTTAATAAAGAAATGATTAAGCTCTATTAAATATAAGTTATTTAATAATATATAATATTACTGTCACTATTCAAATTTAATCATAAAAGCCGGTTTTAAGTAGCGTAAATTGCAGTAAAAACGCATGTAGAAGCTAACGAGTAATTATAGCTATATAATTAACATAAAATGAAAATTATGTATACCTAATGCATCTATTTTTGTCAAAAGGTTTAGTATATTCAAAAAATAGAGATAAATAATATTATATATATATATATAATGAGACCAACATTTTTTATAATAGATATTAGATAATAATATTCTATATAAGTTTTATGAATGTATATACTAATTTTGTACACTCACTATAAATAATAATGCCTTAAGGAACTACCGGGGTGTTCTGATTCACTATCTTCATCATCATTCATTTCGATAATCTTCATTGCCTTGAAGTGTCTTTGTACACTTTAAATTTATTCTTCCTTCAAGACTGGGGGTAAGTGATGAGTAACATGTACAGAAACAGAAAAGTATAGATAAAGATTGATGAATAAATTGACAACATATCGTCGGCAAAAGAAAATGCCCAGCCTTACCTCCCTGTATTATGAAATATGAACTTAACTATGAGTGCGGAAACGTACGAACGAACAGAATACCTATCCCATACACCAGATAAGAGACTTCAAGACGGGTTACATACGAGGAGGAAGCGCTCACCAAGAATAGAGCAAAGTTCGACACATTGTGGGGTGGGTTCAATTCTCTTGGTCGTCATAGGTTGGATACACAACGCTATCAAAACAACCTTTCACCAAAACCTGCATCTGACATATTTATCTCCCTGATTAGCACATTATTTTCTTTCGTCCTATGTCGCAAATCTTCCATAATTTACTTCCTCCAGACATTTCATTATGTGTGCGTAGACCTTCAAGTCGCATATTTATAATTCGGTCTCCCAGCAAGTCGGAGTTCCTGAAGACACATCACCACTATTACCATAACCTCGCTTAAGCAACCCACGATCTATCGAAAACTATGGGTCTTATTTTCCCAGCATGACCAACCCCATTCACATATAAAACATGAGCTTTTCATTTTAATTTCTCACCTCATTTATCCCTTTTTTTCGATACCATAACAAAAGGTGATATTGCAATCGTAGAGTGAGCGAGTTGGGTTCATGTTTAAGACGTCTCTGTCATTCTGTTTATTCCTTAGTCGACCTCTATACAAGCTACACCTCTATAGATTTCGGAGTAGCTGCGAGAGATTATTCTGCGTATTTGTTCACTTTAGTATCTATACCTGTATTACGAGAGACATTTGAGTCTTACATTTATATACAAGGTAACCAACTTTTACCATCACGCAAGCATATCTATCGCTACATCTAAGAACTTAGTCTCTTTTGACAATCCAAAACAATTGTGATTTAAAATATTGTTGCGCACACACCGGTCGGCATACCTTTCCTTGCCAATTTCAATCAACTTCCATCGGCGAAATGTATACATGTACCTCAGCTATCTATTCACGTTTATCCGTCTTTTTTCGAGTCCAACATAAGTATACATACTTTTGCGTAATTAAAACTATTTAACCACTTCTAGTCAACATAGTTCCAATAAAAATAATTGCATAGTCTCACGCATTCTGAGCTAATCTACATTCATCACCCTTCATGGAATTGCTTCCTGGATCTCATGAACCATAGCCTTGGTCTGCTCTGTATCCATTCGCGTTCTATTTCAAACCCATGACTACAGCACCTCCACGAATCTAATACTACAAATACCTCTCAAGCTCTCTCAGATTCGCCACACATAACCATATTATATAGGGCTATATATATAATATTATATCAGTATAATATAATAATAATTATATGTTACATTAACGTTTCTAACATTTATACTATATATATAGTTAATATATAGTTTATCTATCTCATACTATTCGTAATCTCTAACTGTTAACTACTATATATATATATAATATAATAAATTAGTATTAGGCGAGATGGTGTGATTCATTGGATTTTGGAAGTTGTATAACAAACGTTTATTGGAGGGTATTAGTTCTGAGGGATTTGAGGGAGGTCAATAATTAGGTTACCTTATGAATATAGGTATAGAGAAAAAAAGGGTACTGTCAAGTGATTATATGGGGTAATTGAGTTATTGAGTGTGTTGGGGAGATATGTGTTGTATATTGTGGGTCGAAGAGTTGCGTCGAAAGAGAGTGAAGAACTAATTTGGGAAGAATAAGGGTGCGTTTAGAAGTGGTAGAGATGTGGATCAAATCTGAAAAATTGAAATAAATGAATTGGATAATGAGGGAGGAGCAAGAATAAAGTTGCTATTTAGGTTTTATGAAATTGCAAAAGGCGTATAATAGGATTTAATAGGGATCTAAATCGGCATGGTGTTTAGTGATATGGTGGTGGGTAGAGCCTCTAGATAGAATCAAAAGTAATGCTAGACGATAGTGGAACGCGTGTGTAAGAATAATAGGAGTCGAAAGTTGATCATGTTAATATTTAATAGCGGATGTGGAGACGGATGCTGGTTTGTTCCTTTGGCAATACCATAATCTGCATATGGAGAGGTTTGAAAGAAATTAGAGGTATGGGTGACAAGGGAATGTATTAGAGTGATGGAAAATGGATGAGAGTGGAATGGATTAACGCATTGAAGCTGATTGGTTTGTGTGGGCGAATCTGAACAAGAGTTGAGGGACTAGTAGAGAGATTTTTATGGTAGGGTGGTGTAAGAAAGAGGGTTTGAAAGTAAACGTAATATAAATAAGGGTTTTATGGTTGTGAGTGGAGGAAAGACTATGTGAAGTTAGATGTTTAGATTGTGAGCGCTGAAAAAAGTGTCGAATTAAAATATCTTTTAGCGGTAATGTTATGAATGAAAAGGGACGCGGATGATGCAGAGTGTCGTAGGAAAATTGTGAATGGCCTTAAGGTGCTGGTGCAGTTAAATCGTTTGGTGGATGTAAAAGGACCTAAGTGTTGAGTGCGCTACGGTTCTTACATGAGGTTATATGTTAATTTGTTACCACGTGTTAATATCTAGTATAGTATAGTGGGACTGATAGTGATCCTGGAATACAGAGTATAGATCTAAATTCACAAGTGGTAAGATGGACAATCTTAGTGGGTGTTAGGTTGAAACAGAACTGATAAAACTGAGGCAAATGAACGCTATTCAGGAAGTTGTTTAGGCTAGTGGAGCATTGGGTAAATTGAGAGAATAAAAATAAATAGTATCGATCTGAATTGGTTCTGTTCATCGTGGAAAGGGATGATGACAGATCGGTCCGAGTAATAATTCGGATGTAAATAAGTGGTAAAGTGTGTATAGGAAATCGAAAGCGATGGGGACAGGAAGATCAAAAGTGGAAATAGATGTCATGAAAAAGGAATGCCTGGGAGAGACACACCATTGTTGAGTTATTGGCTAGAGGCAGAGAAGAAGCAGGCATACAAGGAGTGAATGTGGGTTTTGTGAGCAGGTATGGTTGTAGCCCACCGGAGGCAAAGGAATAACCCCACATTGACGAGTGGTCGATCAAGTTGAGGGTCAACTCGGGTCCCGGAAGCTTATAGGTTGGCTTTATTTCGTGACCTCAAACGGAGTTCTTCACTAATTGGCACATAAAAGGGGGCGGAATAAAGTCGCTAGGGCTATTCTTTTTACTTGCTTTCATATTTTTCTATGCGATTATGATATGTCTTTCAACGTATATGTTATCGACACCTTGCTAAATCCATGTCTATGGGGGAGATAAGGATCTGGTTGTTGGTGATGATCCACATGTCCTGATCGATTAGATGAATGAATGATGAAATGAAACAAATCTTTATATATTATATTATATTATATATTCGTTAGGAGTGATAAGCCCCATACAGGATTTTACAAAAAAGTATTAATATTAAGATATAAGGTTGTGTGTTATTATAATAATTTGATATATATTACTATTATTTTTAGTTCGATATAATATATTGATAGTACCATATAGCTTAATAGATTATCTATATGCAGTTTCTTCATGTAAAGTACTTGTTTACTTGTACCTTTGTTACTTTGATATCGATGTATCTTGTACTTGTCACCTCGTAATCCTGTGAATAAATCAAATTCTTAGAGTACTTGAAACTTGTACTTTGAACAATTTCCTATATATGTAGTTGTACTTGTACTTGAAAAAATGTAACTTGCAATAGCAAATACTGAATACTAATTATAATAAATTATAATATTAAAATATTATTATAATTGAATGCATTAAATACTTATATATATATTATAGATAACTTATGTATATCTCACAGTATTATCATGAAGATTTAGGAGATTATTAGTGAGAGAATAAAAATCAAATAATAAAAACCTTACTATATTATAGTATATATATATTATATATATATATAGTATATTATATATATATATATATAATATAATTATATATTAGTATATAAAATTATAAACAGCTGAAATAATATGAGAATAAGTACACTATAAATATATTTATAGGATATATATCGTATTAGTACTATATTACCACAGTTCATAAGGTGTTCCACAGGGCAATATACTTAGCGTATTATTATATCATATAATATATTGTGCCGCCCAGAAACAGGAAATGGATTCCACTTGTCATTGCTTAGTTGCACAGATGACACCGGGGTTGCATTGATTAGGTAATTAGAAGCAATCACTCCATAACATGTATCTTCGTTATAGACGTTTCATTATGGGAGACACCAGTTCACATCGAGTCTCTTATATTAATTATAGATCCTAAATTTTGCAATGTTCGTAAGAGAAGCAAGATTTACAGGTAGTGTGTGGGCAAACGACAACCAAGCGAAATGTACGCTCCGCAATAGAGTAAAGTAGCGATTTAAAACCAATCGCAGGGTTCATGCTTACTCCCAAAACGCTATGACATAGTGTGGCCTAAGTACATCCACATTTCACATTCTTCTTTAATATTAAAGTCGGTTGAAATATTCGTTGTGTCAGTAGAAAATATACCTTGCATTCTGTTCGATGCCCCTACCGTATTTCCCCAACGGGGTGTATGCGATATTGTCTCTACCGGTGTCGTGGAGTATGTGTCAGTATATTGCAATTCGCAAGAAGCTCGAGGCAGTCAATACTATTGCTTGACTGTAACTCACAGAGACGGTTGTGCCCGTACAATATATTCAGTGTTTTTAATAACACTAAGGAGTTTCAGCAAGCTTTGTGATAACCTGAGCAACATTTCGAACCAGAGGCAGGCATTGCAAAACTGGAACAAAAGCTTAATGCGCGTACTTTATATTATCGACCACATATATCAATCGTGCCCAATAGCTATTCTCTGGTAATTAATTTTTTGACGCAAACCCGTCATCTGAGTGATACGGTAGAGATGGCCGGGCCTAGAATCTGTTATCTGGTCATGGTTTAATCTATTCATCGTCAGGCATTATATATATATGATTTGAAGCACATTAGCTATGATCATTTGGCAAGGTCGTAGAGAAATATACTAGCCCACCAATCATAGGAGGTCGACGCGACTTCTTGTGAGATTAATTTACCGGGGCATGTAATAGGAACAGAAGTTTCCCAGAGTTTGGGTACTATGGACGGATGAATGCTATAAATGTGCCACTCACAACCAAACGAACAGTCCTGTGTGGGCGCAGGAGAATCCTTATGCTCAAGGGGAGCAACCATTATGGCCCAGCACGAAATTTAAATGAGTGTGTGGTGCTGGATTGACTGAGGGTCACATCTCCTGCCCTTTTTTTCCGCACCTGAGATGCCTGGACTGTACCAAGAATTCAGGAACTACTTCATTACTCTCGGAATGGGTCCGGAGTGCTCCTTCAAGATGTTCCCGTATTAAATCTATATATCACATGTGGTTTCAGCTGGATGACTGCCTAGCTCACTTTGCCAGATGTTAACGCACGCACTCTGGCTAATACTAACTACCACTTGTACAGTAATTAGGTAGGGGAGGCCATGTTGACTCCACATCTATGATTTATTTATGGTGAAAAATCTGATGGATCACATTAAAAACAACTAAACCGAATTTCTACTTGAGTATTGGATCTGATTTCATATGCATTTTGATGCGCTGGAAGTGTCGAATATGCAGATTATGTTTTTGCTGCTAG
>JABUQX010042501.1:17500-35000 GCA_015478945.1 Trachelipus rathkii | reverse complement strand
GGAGAGCTGCCTGTGGAAGGCAAGGCAGGAGGTGGAGAAGTGGAAGGAGACGGCAGAGGAAGAGGAGGAGGAGGGAAAGGAAGTAGATCGGGGTCAAGAGGGAGAAGTGGTGAAGGTGGTGAATCCGTAGGAGTTGAAGGAGGGGAAGAGTCGGGAGGAGATGAAGGAGGTGGAGAATCTGGCACAGGGTAAGAAGGTGGGGCATCCAGAGGAATCGGGATGGGTTTAGGGAACAAGTCCGATGCCTGGACGTCCGGAGGGTTCGCCTCAAAATAGGCAGGTTTGAGACGATCGATCGATATAACGTCGGTACGAGTAGGAAGCTGTACTTTGAAGAACTTCTCCTTCCGAAGTAAAACCGGGAAGGGCCCGTCGTACTTGGGTTGGAGGGGAGAACGATGGGAGTCATGCCTGACTAGAACATGGGTACAGGAAGAGAGATCTTTCGGAATGTAAGAGTGCACCTTTTGCTGGCGGGTCGGAGTAGGTCTCCATGAGAGGGCGCAGCGTTTCAAGCGAGTGAGATACAGGGTGGGGTCTGCAGTAGCAAGCGGGAAAGATTGAGAAAAGAACTCACCAGGTAGGCGAAGTGTAGAGCCATAAACAAGTTCTGCAGCTGAACACTGAAGATCCTCCTTAACGGCCGTGCGTATACCCAGCATAACCAAAGGAAGAGCCTCAGTCCAGTGTTCAGGTTGTGGATGTGCCATGAGAGAGGCTTTAAGCTGACGGTGGAACCTCTCACAAATCCCGTTCGAGATAGGATGGAAGCTGGTGGTATGGATCTTCTCAGAACCCAGCAAGCGCATCAAATCTTTCCAGAGGAAGGATTCGAAAACGCGACCTCGATCCGTCGTGACCGAGAGAGGAATTCCGAACCGAGAGATCCAATGAAACAAGAAGGCTTTAGCTATAGATTCGGCAGTGGCAACAGAGAGAGGGATAGCTTCAGTCCAACGAGTGAACCGATCGATACAGGTGAGGATATATCGCATGCCATGAGAAGGTGGAAGAGGTCCAACAATGTCGATGTGAACTCTTTCAAAACGTTGGCCAGGGGGCAAGAAGGTGCCCAAGGGAGCTTTAGTGTGTCTTTGCACCTTAGAGCGTTGACAAGCCATGCAGGCGCGGACCCAATTCGCTACATCGGCGTTAACTTTAGGCCACACAAAACGAGCTGTTACCAGTTTGCGTGAAGCCTCGACGCCAGGGTGTGAAAGCGAATGGAGATTGCAGAAGACTGCCTTTCGAAGAGAATTTGGAACGAAAGGGCGAGGGTGGCCTGTTGAAGTGTCACACAAGAGTCTCTTCTCTATGCCCGGAAGATTGAGCCACTGCAGCTGTAGAGAAGAGTCCTGCTGAAGATCGATATTGTCTTGCTCCTGGCACGTGGCCATGGCTGCGTAATCAATGTCAGGAATGGGGGAAAGAGCGTTAATTTCAATCCGAGAAAGAGCATCCGCGGTGAAATTATCCACTCCGGAGATGTGACGTATGTCTGTCGTAAACTGGGAAACGAATTCGAGATGACGAGCTTCACGGGGGGAGTGACGTTCATGCCGTGAAGCCATTGCGAAAGTGATCGCTTTGTGGTCGGTCAGGATGTGGAACTCCCGTCCTTCCAAAAAGTACCGAAAATGGCGAACAGCAAGATACATAGCAAGCAATTCCCGTCCAAAAGCACTATACCTTGTTTCGGCGGGTTGGAGCTTGCGTGAAAAGAAGGCAAGTGGGCACCATTCGCCCTTTTGGAACTGCTGAAGCACCGCACCAACAGCGAAATCGGAGGCATCTACCTGCACTCTCGCTGGTGCGGTATCGTGGGGATGAACTAAAAGAGTGGCGGAGGCGAGGGCTTCTTTGGAAGCCTCAAAAGCAGACTCTGCTGCCGGAGACCAGTCGACTTTAGTGGTGCTGCCTCGCTGTTTAGGACGAATGAGTGCGGTAAGCGGGCCTAGGAGGGCTGCCGCTGATTTCAGAAATCTGTGGTAAAAGTTGATCATTCCCAGATATTGACGAAGTTGCTTTTGATTTTGGGGAAGAGGAAAGGCTCGGATAGCGGTGACACGGTCTACAAGAGGGCAAATACCCTCAGCCGAGACTGTGTGACCAAGGAATGTAAGAGAAGACGCGCCGAATACGCACTTGGTAGGATTGAGACGAATTCCCGCATCATCCAACCTACCAAAAACGGCACGTAGGTGATCCATATGTTCTTCAGGAGAGGAGGAAGCGACTAAAAGATCATCTAAATATGCCCAAGCAAAAGGAAGGCCACGGAGGATAGAATCGATGAACCTCTGGAAGGACTGGGCTGCATTTTTCAAACCGAATGGCATTCTTGTATACTCAAAGAGGCCAAAAGGGGTGATTACAGCTGTCTTGGGAACGTCCTCCGGAGCCACGGGTATCTGATGGTAGGCTCGAATTAAGTCCAAAGAAGAAAAAATGGTGTTGCCAGACAGGTGGGAAGTGAAACTTTGTATATGCGGTACAGGGTACCTATCCGGTGTTGTGGCAGAATTCAAAGCCCTAAAATCACCACAGGGTCTCCAATCGCCCGTGGTGCCCTTAGGGACCATGTGTAGCGGAGAAGACCAACAACTCTTGGAAGGGCGCACAATGCCAAGTTGCAACATGTGATCAAACTCGGCCTTGGCGGCTTTGAGTTTATCAGGAGGAAGGCGGCGAGCTCGAGCAAAGGTGGGTGGGCCAGTGGTCTCTATATGATGTTCCACAGAATGCTTAAGAGGGGTATCTGAAGAGCAAGGATGCAATAAAGAAGGAAAGTCCTTCTGCAGGATAGAAAGGAAGGGAGACACTACCGAAGATGGCGGAGCGATAGCGGAAATGCCCCTTAGCTCTGGAGAACCTAGGGAACCGTGGGAGTAGAGAGAAGTATCACCGTCAACTAGGCGCCTATTACGAAGGTCTACCATAAGATTGAAATGGGACAAAAAGTCAGCGCCGAGGATGGGCTGTGTCACTTCAGCAACGAGAAAACCCAATGGAAATTTATGCGGAGCGACAGTTTGAACGTACATAAACGCTCTCCATATACCGGAATGGAAGAGCCATTAGCAGCGAAAAGTTGACGGCCTGAAAGAGGGATAGCCGAGTCTTGAGAAGGGTTGTGTGGTAAAATCGAAAGGCTAGAGCCGGAATCGATCAAGAAGGCAAGTTTAGTGGACCGATCGTAGATACGAAGAACATCCTGTGTAGTAGGAGGAGAAGGAGAAAAAGAGCCAGCAACTCCCGTCGCCCCTACGACGGGTTGGCTGCTGAGTTTCCCTGCTGGAGTGAGCAGGTGGGATCGCACTTATTCGCGTCCATACCGAAGGTATGGTGATAGTAACAGTATCCATGTGGGTACTGGCGCTGGCGGGAGGAAGAAGCAGAAGGTGAACGAGGACCGCGAGAAGGACGAAAGTTGGAAGGAGTGCGATCGCGAGAGCGAAAAGTGTTATTATTAATTGCCGCTGTAAGGGAGAGAAGGGCAGTTTTTATATCGGCCATGCCAGTTTCGAGAACCGAAACCCGGGTATCCAGAGCTGCCGAAGGAGGAGGTTGCACTGCGAAAAGCGTGAGAGAGGAAGTTGAGGTGGTGAGAATAAGGAAATTGAGCTGGATAGGAGGCAGAAGGAGGAGGAGGGAGAGTAGCGGAGGCGGTGTTAGAGTATTGGGGAATGTGTTGGGCGTGAGTTGTAGATGGTTGAGGAGGTGCGAGAGTCGAAGAGGTAGGAGAGACGGAGGAAACGGCGTAGGCGGTGGGGACCAAAGGCTCCATCGGAGGGCGCAAAATTCTGTCTGCTGTAGCGGCAAACTCAGTGAGGGACAACGTCGGGTTTATTGATTGCAGTACGCTGTGATGTCGAGCAGGCATCTTCTGGAGGAAGAGGGTGCGAATTATTTTCTCTTCCCGTGTAGATGGAGTGCCGCCCAACAAACCCAGCATCCCTACCATCAATTCCGAGGGTTTCTGGTCGCCCAGTGAGATGCCTCCAAGCAGAGTTTCCAATTGCTCCTCTCTGGTGGGAGCCAAGCGGTCGATAATAAGGGTTTTGAGCGTGTTGTAAGGGGTTGTAGAGTTTCTAGTTGTTGCCAGGCCATCCCTGATTTTGAGGAGGCAAGATTCTGGTAGAGCATTCACAACTCTCGAATATCTCTCCTTCTCGTCTTCGATGGTCAGGAGCGCTGACTCGGCCAGGTCAAACCAAAGCTCGGGATTGTTTACGAAGAAGGGTTGCAAATGGAATGCTCGCGAGGAAGTAGACATGACGAAAGGCGTAGAAGTTGGCAGAGCGAAGGAAAGAAAAGAAGTTAAATAAGATGTGGAGCGAGCGGAGGCACTAATAACGGACCGAGGGTGGAAAAATCAAAGAAATTACAACCTTAGAGCTAGACCAAGGATTAAAATGAGGCTGTTGCATATAAATTGCAAAAATACTTATATATAGATATATATATAGATAAATATATATATATATATTATATTAATATATATATATTATTAAAAATAAAATATATATATATATAATAATATATTTTATATATATATATATATATAAAAAAAAAAAATAATAATTAAAATTTTTTTTTTTTTTTTTTTTACTATTATTATTTTTTTTTTTTTTTTGAGTGAGTGTACGAGGGTATCCACAGCACACAAGGTGTGGCTATACCTTGTTAGGGATACCACAACAAGGGCGATAATAATAATAATAATAATAATAATAATAATTTGATAATAATAATAATAATATAATAATAATAATAATAATAATAATAATAATAATAATAATAATAATAATAATAATAATAATAATAATAATAATAAAAATAATAATAATAATAATAATAATAATAATAATAATAATAATAATAATAATAATAAAATATGATAAGAACAATAAAAAAATAATAATACCAGAATGTAGCACAAATTATATGTTCCGTATGAAATACAGAACTGTACCAAGGTAGGGGTCCAACAGCGTTAGTTTGATACTCTGCTGACGGAGCTGGCTCTTGATGGCTGCAGCTGGGCTCGTGAAAGCTGTGAAGGAGATAGAAAAAGCACAAACACAATGAGTGGGTAAATCTACCCGTTAAAAAAAACAATACCTACAAACGGTACAAAAGTGATTGGGTTCGTTTGTAATAGTTTTTCCTGGCCCTGTTGTGGGTGGTCTGATTCCCGCCTGGGAATCTAATCTTCACTCTTCGGGGTCACTATCTGAAGCTGGGGGGCTTAGGACAGCTTCTTTAAGGTTGATTGAGAAATGTATTTTTCTTTACACGTTTATTTTCTTACAGCTAATTCACAAGTTAGGGTTGGACCCCTGTCCTAAAAGAAACAAAAACAACAAGGCATTAGAACAGGGTAATCCTAGTTATTACTATTTCACATATGAATCATATTCTGCAGGAAGAATTCCTACAGAATCTGAAGCCTATGTAGAATAGTAGCACAAATGATTATTAGTTTGGGAGGAGCTGTTTTATGCAGATGCATATACAGGCAGAAAAAGGTTTCTCCCCAATATACATTCGCATAAAGCAGCATTACATTTGATATGAGTCTCACAGTACAAAAGATTATTAGTTTGAGGAGCTGTTTCATGTATATGCATACACAGGCAGGAAAGGGATCCTCCCTGATATACATTCGCATGAAGCAGCATTACATTTGGTATGAGTCTCACACAGACACCTATATACATACATTAAAATTTTGCCTATGTTGCTTATCTTTAATATAAAATTACCATCTCAACTAAGTAAAATAATTTGAAAGAAAAAAAAAAATGAAAAAAAATAGATTCTATAGGTTAAGAAAAAAATATTTTCAATCCTAGTTAATAAATAATATAATAATAATAATAATGAGTAATAATAATAATAATAAATAATGAATAATAATAATAATAATAATATAATAAATAATTATAATAATAATAATAATGGCATCAACTATACATCGAATCTGGGGGCTGGATGGTGATTGTATTCTGGTAAAGCATTTCATGAACCTCGCAATTCAGTTCCCCTGCGAAAATGAAAATTTATGAGTATACCACTTGGCCTTGTGCATACTATTATTAGGTTAGAATGATAGATATAGCATAAAAAAGGGGGCTTCTAACTTCAATTCGGATGATCGCATATGCCAAATCATCCAAGTTGGCCCCTTTAACTCCACAATTACCCTTCAGCTCTACTATTACCCTTCATCTACCATATATCTATACTGGGACAATATATATAGGAGAAATTGAATTTTCCCAGCAATAGTATGGGTAGCTATAGTAATAAATAGGTCTAAAAGGTTTTAATTTAAGATATGAAGCCTATCCACAAGTTGGCCCCTTCAACTACACAATTACCCCTCAGCTACCTTTCAATACTAAATCAATTTTATTTCGCATGAAACTAAATGAATTACTAATAAGGTAGCTTCTAATTAAGGAGCATGAAACCATGCGAGTCTAAGGTGCATATTATTTATAAGCCAACTCTAATGAAGTAGAAGTAAATATATTTTTTAAGTGCTATTTCCTACTATACATAAAATATTAAAAAATGAAAATTGAGCAGGTTTATTATTTTTTATCCAAGTATTTTGGGCTATAACAGAAAGAGACAATGAATAGAAAAAAGACCTTTCTTACCTTGAAGTTTCTTTAATTAATTCAGCTTTCTTAGTGAGCGCTGAAGTTCCATTAATTTGGCCTAATAGCTATTTTCGGCCTGTGTTACTGTAACTTCTCATACAAGGATCTGGGGATAGGATAGGATTCTGCGGGAATTAAAATTTAGTGTGAAGTCATCACTAATGGAATTTCACTATCAAAAATAGATAAATTTTTTGTTTTTTATGATAAATTTTGGTCGGCCTAATTTTTTCTCGCCTTCGCTGCTCTAGGTCTGTTTCGAAAGTAAATAAACGAACATCACCTTCTCCTCGTGGGCAGGATTTTTTCTGTGGGGGTCATAAAAGTTGCCACTTTTGGGGAAAAAGTTTTTTTTTCTTTTCTAGTGAAATTGCTTTGATTTAAAGCTTTTTTTGAAGATGGAGAGCTATAGGGTAGAAAGATTAATTTTCCTAACCATTATCTCTTTCTTCAAATTTAAATGTTAAAACTGAGAAATCATTAAGTAATAAAAATATAAACTAAAAATTTAATAAATTATTTAATATATTTAAGAGACTCATTTACTTCTATTTTTATTAGAGTTGGCTTATATAAATATTTTTGGCTTATATAAATATTTTAAGAATGATTATTTTCACTACTTCTTGGCAGAAAGAAATATAACCGATTGTTAAAGGTTCGCAAAAATAGAAAAACTACGCAGTTTTTTGTACACTCCGCCCAAAACGGTTCAATTTATTTAAATTGAACCAGTTGATCCAAATTGACCAAACAATAAAAAATAAAAAAAATTAATCATTAATAATCGGTAAGAGAAAGAGAACTTTACTCGATTCCAAATACAAAACTAAATATCTACCTTAATTATAAAATATATGTACAGGTTTCTAAATTCAAAAAAAACTATCAAATATCTGTTAGGCAACTCAGTATCCTATTAGAGGAGATCTGAATGAGCAGGATTTCTTTTTTGGGGGAGGCATTTTATAGTAAGAGTACAACCCTTCAATTAAATGTTTTTTCCTTTCGCACAAAGGTTTACTATCTTGACTCAAAGGTTTGACTAATCCTCCCTTATTTTTCCTCTCACTTACTTCTATGGGACTTTCCTCATATTCATTCATGTCTAATAAGGTGATTTTATTACAGTATACTTCTAACTTATCTTCAGTAATCCCTCTTAACTCTATCACTTCCCCAGAATCATCTAGAACTCCATATTCATTCATACTTTCAGTTCTGCACTCTCCCCCGTCATCTGCTAGATCATCATGACTCTTGGTCTCTAAGTGAGTAGTCATGCTATAGGCATTGGAGGAGAGTTGGGGAACATTGGTATGTTCAGCTTCTTTATTATGGGGAAGATGTTTTAAGTCTTTAAGGATCCTTTCAGAATCTCCTTTTAAAATAACACCAATAGGAGTATTAGAATATACAGATTGGGACCCAAGTAGTACATCAGACTCTGGTATGCAAAAGGTGGATTTAGACCCCAAAATGAGTTCTATATCATCAATTTTTCCGTTAAAATTAATCAGTCTTCTATCAGCTAAATTGTAACCTTTATCTAAAAATGCTTCTACAATTATGGGAATGTCTGGTAGCTCCAGAGTAATAGAGAGACTAGGGATACATAAAGCTTCAATTATATGTTCTTGGTTACCTATCTTTAATGGAATTTCTACAAGTTTTGAATGATAGCTTTGCTTTCTGTTAATACCATTAACGGTTAAATTTATTTTGTTTTTAAGAACCTTTAAATGGAGTTTTTTAGCAGTTTTATACGAGACAAAATTACTCTGACATCCGCCATCTTTCAAAACTCTTAACTCTTTTCCTTTAGTGCTGGCAGTAAATGTTGGAAGGATGGTTTTATTGTGCATGCAAGCTTTGAGGGCGGATGCTGGTATTGTTACTAAGCTGCTAGTAGTACTAATTTGATTTTCATCTTCACTTTGATATCCCCCTGGGTCATGGTTATTATTGTTAGGGCTACTACTTCTATTTTCCTTGTTTTTAGTTTGGTAATTTCTATTATCTGAATTAGAGTTGTTTTGGTGGCACAAATAAGAAAAATGATATTGGTTGCATTTTCTACATGCACTTTTAAACCTAAATCTACATTCAGATGTAGGGTGTTCATTAGCACATTTTGTACAGATATTAAATTTCCTGATTTCTTTCAATTTGGAGATAGGATCTGGAAAATTAGTACACTTATATATCAGATGGGAAGCCTCCTTGGAATTCTTGACACAAAGGATGCAATTGAATGTAGGAATATTGGCAGCATAGGAGGAAATTACTTTGGTTTCATGTTTAGACTTTTCGTGGGTTTTCTTTTGATTCATTAAATACCTATCCGCTGCCTGAAACATATTCGTATCAGACATTTCAGCAAGGGTTGGTCTGGAATTATTTGTAATATTTGTTAATATATTTTGGAACATATCGTTTAAGCCTCTCCAGAAGAAAAATTGCAAAAAATCATCCGCACTTAAATCTAGCTTTTTTGTTTTATGCATGAGGGTTCTCATTTCACCAATGTATGAATAGGGATCAAAATTTGAAATGGGTAAGAGTTCTGATAACCTTTTGATTAGTTTAGCCTTTTGAATTTCAGGTGAAGCCAAAGCATTCATGAGGAGAGATTTTGCTCTATTATAACTCTCCTCATCGGGTTCTAACGAATCTATTAATCTGAGGGCTGTTCCGGAAACCTGCTGCCTCAAAATGAGTAGCTTATCATAATCCGAATATGGGTGTATACTAAGTGTGTTTTCTAATTGAGCAAAGAATGATGCAAGGTCTTCACCCTCCTCGCTGCTGAAGGTTGGCAAAGGGGCGGTAGCTCTTCTAAGGAGAGACCTACTCTCATCTACTTGGTTGGGAATAGGATTTTGGTTAGAACGGTCATTGTGGGTAGCAGGTGTACTAAGCATGGCAATGATTTCCTTACATTTACCTTTATACTCATCACACGAGTTGTATTCCTGTTCATAAGTATCTACATCAAGCCCTTCAGCAAATTTAAGATTTTGAATTTGGTTATTAAGGGAGTCTAATACTTTTTCATAATCTTCTACAAGAGAATTTATTTTCTTTATTTCTACTGAAGAAGAGGGAAAATTTTGTTTGATTTTATTGAATTCGGTTGTGACTGATTTTCGTACATGTTTCCTTTTTTCAGTTAATACGCCTAAGCTAGCCATGGTGAAAGGGAAAACTTATACAGTCGAACTAATAAAAAATATATATATATATATATATTATATTTATTTATTTATTTTTTTTAATGTAGTTTTAGCTAAAACGTTAAAAAAGAACTATTAATTTATTTATTAAATTTTTTTTTTTTTTTTTAATATACTAACCTTTTGACAAAAATTTTTTTTTTTTTTTAAAAAAAAATAAAATTAGCAAAACTTTGATAAAAAAAATTGAACGAGAAATGTTTTAAAAATAATTATCACGAGCTAATTAAAAAATTTTTTTTTTATTTTTTTTTTTTTTGAATTACAAAATGTTATATGAACTTATACGAACAGTTTTAAAAAAATGTCTAAAATGAGCAGGCAAACTAAATAAATTTATGGTATGGGAATTTCGCAAAATATATAAAGCTATATATATTATTTTTTTTTTCAATTAAATTCAAATAGTATATGTTTATATGTATAAGTCTTGAATAAAATTGTAGACAAATTTAACTTTCAACAAAAAATAAAAAATGCAAGAAATTTCGGAAAATTCAAATTTTAAATTTTTTTTTTTTTTTTTTTTTTGTATAAGTTTGCTTGAAAATTAAATTTTAAACCAAAAGAAAAATGTAAAATATGGTTATGAGTTTCATAAAATTATAACTATTAAAATCGCCAAAAAATTTGTTGACCAATTTTTTTTGTAAATTCTCGCAGAATCCAATTTCCATCACCCCCAGATCCATCGTACTTATTTAGCGCCTAGCCCAGATCCTGGCTTAAGGTCGCCATGAACCGAAAATTGAGGTTTTATGTACCAAAAAACTTATTTTAATATAAAATTACCATCTCAACTTGGTAAAAAAAATTTGCAAAAAAAATAAAAAAAATTAATAGATTCTGAAGGTTAGGAAAAAATATTTCTTAATCCTAGTTTTAATAATAATAATAATAATAATAATAATAATAATAATAATAATAATAATAATAATAATAATAATAATAATAATAATAATAATAATAATAATAATAACTAATAATAATAGCATAATAATTAAAATAATGAATTAATAATATAATAATAAGAATAATATAATAAAAATAATAATAATCATAATAATATAATAATAATTAATAATAATAATAATAATAATAACGGACTCAACTATTACGGTCGAATTGGGGCTGGATGGTGATTTTGTATTCTGGTTAAAAGCATTTTTTCATGAACTCGAAAATTCAGTTCCCCTGCAGAAAATGAAAATTTATGATTATAACAACTGGCCTTGTGCATACTAAATTATTAGGTTAGAGATAGGATATAGCACAAAAAGGGGCCTCTAATTTCAAATTTCTGATGATCACATATTTACCAATATAATATTTTTAACCTATAGGTGTTGCCCATTACCTCTATATGGGCAATATATATATGAGAAATGAATCTTCCCAGCGATAATATGGGTAGATTATAGTTATAAATAGGCTCTAAAAGGCTTTTAATTTAAATTATGAAGCCCATCCCAAGTTGGCCCATTCAAACTCCACAATTACCTCAGCTATACTATTACCTTCAGCCTACCTTTACAAACTAAACAAAATTTTTATTCACATGAAACTAAATAAATTACTAATAAGGTAGTTTTGAATTAAGGAGCATGAAACCATGCAAGTCTAAGGTGCATATTATTTATAAGCCAACTCTAATGAAGTAGAAGTATATATATATATATAATTATATATATATATATATATATTATATATATATATATATATATTATATTATATATATATATATATATTATATTATATATATATATTATATATTAAATATATATATATATATATATATATTATATATATATATATTATATATATATATTATTTTTATGTTATTTTCCTACTATACATAAAATATTATTGAAATTGAGCATGAAGCAAGGTTTATTATTATTTTTTTATCCAAGTAATTTGGCTATAACAGAAAGAGACAATGAATAGAAAAAAGATCTTTCTTACCTTGAAATTTCTTTAATTGATTCAGCTTTCTTAGTGAGCGCTGAAGTTCCATTAATTGGCCTATTAGCTATTTTCGACCGGTAATATTGTAACTTCTCATACGAGGATCTGGGGATAGGATAGGATTCTGCGGGAAAATGGGGTTAACACATACCCATGGGATTTAATTCATCACAAGTAAAATTATTTTTTATTATGTTTATGATTTAGTTTTTGGCCGGCCTAATTTTTTCACTGCCTTCGTTGTTCTAGGTCTGTTTTTTTGAAAGTAAATATCTGAACATCGCCTTCTCCTCGTGGGCAGGATTTTTTCTGTGGGGGGGAAATAATTTTTTGGGGAAAAATTTTTTTTTTTGCTTTTCTAGTGAAATTCCTTTGATTTAAAGCTTTCTTTGAAGATGGAGAGCTATAGGGTAGAAAGATTAATTTTCCTAACCATTATCTCTTTCTTCAAATTTAAATATTAAAACTGAGAAATCATTAAGTAATAAAAATATAAACTAAAAATTTAATAAATTGTTTAATATATTTAAGAGACTCATTTACTTCTACTTTTATTAGAGTTGGCTTATATAAATTTTTAAGGATGATTATTTTCACTATTTGGCAGAAAGAAATATAACCGATTGTTAAAGCGCTCGGCAAAAATGAACTTCGCAGTTTTGTTACATTATACTAACCATCGAATATATGTTAACATAACAAGGTTTCATATTAATAAAGCTAACATAGCTCATATGGACTAAGAAAATAATGTACAACGACGAATCCTATCACAACTAAGCATGAATAAAACTGTTAGCAATTAACAAAACTTCCGCCCTTAACAAACAGTAAAGTTTACATAAACACTTCGTCCAAAACGTAACCCTATTCACACTTTTCATGCATATTCTCTAACATATCAATGTTAAATTTTACATTAACATCGTAATATTTAATAAAACGTTTAGCAAAACCTGGTCTAATCATCATACTTGACCAAAGAATATTAATGCTTGAGTAACAAATTGTTTTACATCAACTTCGTAACATTTAACAAAAATTCATCATAAACCACGTCTAAAATTATCATATCCCCAGCCGAATAAAATCGCAAACATAACTTAAAGTTTTAACCCAAACATAACAAAAAATAACAAAATTTTATCCTAACATAACATAAAAATAAGTTTTATCCAAACATAACATAAAGGTAATAATTTACTGATGTTTAAAGCAGTAAATCAGTAATCAGTAAATCAAACCACCCATCCCTGCAGTCCCCTACCCGTCCCAATCTACTGATCTATTGAACTATTGATTTAAGTCATATTTCAAGTTGTATCATTTTGGACAAACATAACATTAAAAATAAGTTCTATATACTAACCTACGAATATATGCTTAACCAACAAAGTTTTAGCTTCAATAAAGCTAACAAATCATAACCGCGACTAGGAATATAATTGACAAATGCAAAAACCTAACATACCCGAATATGAATAACAAAGCTAACATCCTGAAAAAATTCCCTACTGATCAAAGGAAAGTGGGCTAACCTCCTACATTACTCGATATGTTCCCACTTTTCGAGCATATTAGCAACAGGTAAAGCCGTATTATCTTAACTAACAAAATCCCTTAACAAAGTGACCACTCTATCAAAGATGCCACCATCTTGAACTATGAATTGACACTATCTTCATCAAAGTGTCACTCGTTTTCGAGTTATACATCATTTGACCTAGGAACTAAACGTAGACATGAGCAAAGTTCTAGGGCAAAACCTACATTATTCAACAAAACTTAACCTAGGCTTTTTTCATGTTTCTAACACATCCATTCGTCAGTTAAACACAGTAATAGTCTACAAAAAACTTCATCATTTTCTCTAACAAATCAGTGTTATTTCCACATTGTCATAATAATATTTAACATAACGTACTTAACTTTACGAATAAACAGTTTTCATTAACCAAGAGTATCTAAAGCAACACATTACCTTCCGAGAGAAAACCCAGGGGGATGCCGCCCCTTGAAAAGGGTGTGAATCCTTGCGAGGGGGATCACCCCGAAGGGGTGTAAGCCGGGCTTTACCCCTCCGAAAGGTATGTGAGGTGATGTAGGTAAAGCCGCTTACACCCCTTCGGGGTGGATCCCCCCTCTACAGGATTCACACCCTTTCAAAGGGCGCATTCCCCCTGGGTTTTCTCTCGGATGGTAATGTGTTGCTTTAGATACTTTGGTTAATGAAAACTGTTATTCGTAAGTAAGTACGTTATGGTTAAATATTACTATGACCAATGTGGAAATAACACTGGATTTGTCTAGAGAAAATGATGGAGTTTTTGTAAATATTGTACGTGTGGTTAACTGACGATGCTGTGTTAGAAACATGAGCCTAGGTTAAGTTTTTGTTGAATAATGTTAGGTTTGCCCTGAGAATTTTGGCTAATGTCTACGTTTATTCCTAGGTCAAATGATGTTATACTCGAACCGAGTGACACTTTGATGAAAGATTAGTTGTCCAAATTCATAGTTCAAGATGGTTGGCATCTTTGATAGAGTGGTCACTTTGTTAAGGGATTTTTGTTAGATAATACGGCTTTACCTGTTGCTAATATGCTCAAGCAAAGTGGGAACATATCGAGTTTGTATGACCTGTTAGCCACTTTACCTTGATCAGTAGGAAATTTTTCAGGATGTTAGCTGATTTCATACGCGAGGTATGTTAGGTTTTCATTTGTACATTATATTCCTAGTCGCGGTTATGATTTGTTAGCTTTATTGAGGCTAAAACTTTGTTGGTTAAGCATATATTCGTAGGTTAGTATATAAAAAAAGAACTTATTTGTTATGTTATGTTTGTCCAAAATATACTTGAAATATGACTTGAATCAATAGTTCAATAGATCCAGGCGTGGACGGTAGGGGCGGGGTATGTGGTTTGATTACTGATTTACTGATTTTACTGCTTTAAAAATCAGTAAAATTATACGCTACTGTGATAATTTTACTCAAAGAAACTTATTTTATGTTAGTGTTTTAGGATAAAATTTTGTTATTTTTTGTTATGTTTGATTAAAACTTTGTTTTGTGATTATTCGCTGGGGATTATGATATTTAGACGTTGGTTATGATGAATTTTTTGTTAAATGACGAAGTTGATGTAAAACATTTGTTACGCCAGCATTTCGTTGGTAGTATGATGATTAGACAGGTTTATGCTAACTTTTGTTAAATATTACGATGTTAATGTAAAATAACATTGATATGTTAGAGATATGCTTGAAAAAAGTTGGAATAGGTTACGTTTTTGGACGAAGTGTTATGTACTTTACTGTTGTTAAAGGCCAGAAAGGTTCTGTTAATGCTAACAGTTTATTCATGCTTAAGTTGTGTTAGGTTTGTGTTTGTACATTATTTTCTTAGTCCATATTCATGCTATGTTAGCTTTATAAATGTGAAAACTTTGTTATGTTATGTTAGCATATATTCGATGGTTAGTATATAAAGAACTCATTTTGTGCTATGTTTATCCAAATGATACCTCTAAATGCTACGTAAATCAGTTGTTGATGTAAAATTAACAATGATATGTTAGAGATATGCCTGAAAAAGTGTGAATAGGTTACGTTTGTATGCGTGCTAGGTACTTTACTGTTGTAAGTATGGAACTTTGTTAATGTTAGTTGTTTATTCTAGCGTAAGGTGTGTTAGATTTTGTTATTGTACATTATATTCTTAGTTCTGGTAATGCTATGTTAGCTTTATTAATGTGAAAACAATGTTACGTTAGGCATTATATCGTTGGTTTAGTATTAAAGAACTGTTTTTTGTACTTATGTTATTGTAATGTTGTTGTTTGTTGTTGTCAACCGAGAATATATACCCCTTTGAACTGATATGGTTCGTTCGTGCGTTGTATTCTTGTTTACTTTCTTCTGATTGGTTGAAAGAAAGAATCTCGTTACCTTTTAGATCTGTTTATACATCCGAATTTCGTCAGTAAGACATTTTTCGCTGTGTTGGTATGATGACCTCTCATTCTGCTCCTACGAATGTCCTCTTTACGAGGACCTTCGTAATACCCAACGATGTGTCAATTACATTTTTTCGTAAAACGAATGGAAAGCAATATATTACTTGTATTCCAATTGGGGGTGCAAGTAATAGACCTTTAATCATGTTTGTTGAAGAATTCCTCAAGATTATCGACAGCGTTGAAGCTTGGGTAAAGAATGAGTATGTGTCATCTGAGACATCACCTCCTACTGAAATCAGAGGTGACAGCTTGAGAGGCTATAATAGAATAGATGTTGCTTTCACTGCATCTGATAATGTTAAAAGTATTGATGTACGCAACTATTGGAAACCCATCGATTGTGTGACCTTCATGCGTACGTGTATAGGTTTCACTGTTCAGTCATCTGAAAATATAACAGCTTTGGTTAACATGAAAAACGACTTAAAGTCTCATCTTAAAGATGTTGACATACTCGAGGACTTAATTCATATAGCTCATGGTGTAATCTACGATATTTACACCGAAACATGTGGTTTCCGGTATAATGCAGTATACAGAAATGCCTTAATAACTATCAGCCAGGATACGTTTACTTCTCTCTGGCATGAGCGAGTGAGTGCTGTTGAACCGAAATATGCAGAAAAATGGTTTAGTGCCTCAGGTTGTATTTATGCTTACATCCTATCGGATGGTGTTGAATCTCTGGAGAAACATATAGAACTTGCTCAAATTTTTCACAGAATCCTATGTCCCCCTGATTAGAAGGATTAATATATTTAAAATAAAAAACTTATATGTTTGAATGTATTTATTTATTTAATGTTCTTTTTATTGGAAATTATATGTTATACACCTGAAAACTTGTTTTACTGTCCCTTTATGTACGCTTTGTTGTTTAAGATGTTGGGTCTGGCTGTTTATTCGTGTAGCCGTTTTGTGTGTTAAGTATGTTATGTTCATAGTTTAGCTTTACTGAGAATAAAAACTTTACTTTGTTTGTCTTTATCCATTAGGTATTATGCTGGTTAGGTATAGGTTATGCTAAATTTTTTGTTAAATATTACCATGTTAATGTAAAATTAACATTGTTATGTTAGAGACATGCTTGACCAAGTGTGAATAAGTTACGTTTTTTGGATGTTATGTTAGTTACTTTACTGTTGTTAAGTGCGAAACTTTGTTAATGTTAACAGTTTATTCCTGCTTAAGGTGTGTTAGCTTGTGTTGTTACATTATTTTCTAGTTCATTTGATCTATTGTTTAGCTTTATTAATGTGAAAACCTATTATGCTAGAGGGTATACTCATTGGTCTGTAATGACTATTCACACGGTTATGGTAAATTTTTGTCAAATATTACATGTTTATGTAAAATTAACATTGTTATGTTAGAAAAGTGTGAATAAGTTACGTTTTTGAATGTTATGTTAGTTACTTTACTGTTGTTAAGGGTGAAACTTTGTTAACGTTGACTGTTTATTCCTGTTTAAGATGTGTTAGGTTTGTCGTTGTGGGTTATATCATAGTTCAGATGATGCTAAGTAAGCTTTATAATGTGATGTTACTGTGTCAGTGTAAAATTAACGGTTATTGTAGAGATATGCTTGAAAAAAGTAA